>PVHT021183531.1:425236-443852 GCA_004024745.2 Catagonus wagneri | reverse complement strand
AAAAAAAAAAAAAGAAAAAAAAAACTTCTGCTATTTGAAATGCATTAAGAGAATGAAAACACAAACTACAGACTGGGAGAAAACAATTTATAAATCTTACAAAGAACTTGTATCTAGGTTATATAAAGAACTCTCAAAACTTAAGAAAAAAACACATTTTAAAAAATAAGCAAAAGATTTGAATAGACTCTTTTAGATGGCAAATAAGCATACGAAAAGATGCTAAATATCACCAGTCATTAGGGAGAAGCAAACCAAAACTATAATGAAATACCTCCACACACCTATTAGAACGGTTAGATTTCAGAAACTAACAGCCCCGACCGTTGGCAAGAATGTGGTGGAACTGGAACTCTTATCACTCATGGTGGGAATGAGAAATGGCACAACCATTTTGGAAATCAGTTTTGGCAATTTCTTTCTCTTTCTTTTCTTCCTTTTTTTTTTTTTTGTTTTGCTTTTTAGGGGCACACCCGTGGCATATGGAAATTCCTAGGCTATAGTTCAAATCAGAGCTACAGCTGCCAGCCTACGTTGCACAGCCATAGCAAAGTGGGATCTGAGCCGCGTCTGCAACCTACACTACAGCTCATGGCAATGCTGGATCCTTAACCCACTGAGTGAGGCCAGTGATCAAACCCGCATCTTCATGGATACTAGTTGGATTTGTTTCTGCCGTGCCACAATGGGAACAAGCTTTTGCACAGCAAAGGAAACCCTAAAAAAAATAAAAAGACAACTTACAGAATGGGAGAAAATAGTTTCAAACGATGCAACCAACAAGGGCTTAATCTTCAAAATATACGAACAATTTATACAACTCAACAGCAAAAAAAAAAAAAAAAAAAAAAAAAAAAAAAAAAAAAAAAAAAAAAAAAAAAAAAAAAAAAAAAAAAAAAAAAACATTGAAAAATGGGCAAATGACCTGAATAGACATGTCTCCATAGAAGACATATGGATGGCTGACAAGCACATAAAAAGATGTTCAACATCACCGATTATTAGAGAAATGCAAATCAAAACTACTATGAGGTACCACCTCACATCCGTCAGAATGGCTATCACTAATAAGTCCACAAATAACAAATGCTGGAGAAAGTGTGGAGAAAACAGTACCCTCCTTCACTTGTTGGTGGGAATGTAAGCTGGTACAACCACTGTGGAAAACAGTATGGAAGTTCCTCAGAAAACCAAATATAGAACTACCGTATCAGCCAGCAATCCCACTCCTGGGCACACATCTGGACAAAACGTTCCTTGAAAAAGACATGCACTCGTATGTTCACTGCAGCACTATTCACAATAGCCAAGACATGGACACAACCTAAATGTCCATCGACAGATGAATGGATTAGAAGATATGGTACATATACACAAAGGAATACTACTCAGACATAAAAAAGAACAAAATAATGCCATTTGCAGCAACATGGATGGAACTAGAGACTCTCATACTAAGTAAGTCAGAAAGAGAAAGACAAATACCACATGATATAACTTATATGTGGATTCTAATATATGGCACAGATGAACCTTTCTGCAGAAAAGAAACAAACTCATGGACTTGGAGAAAAGACTCGTGGTTGCCAAGGGGGAGGGGGACGGGGAGGGAGTGGGGTGGACGGGGAGTCTGGGGTTAGTAGATGCAAACTATTTCATTTGGAGTGGATGGGATCCTGCTGTGTAGCAAGGGGAACTATGTCTAGTCACTTGTGATGGAACATGATGGAGGATAATGTGAAAAAAAGAACGTGTGTGTGTGTGTGTGTGTGTGTGTGTGTGTGAGTGAGTGGGTCACTTTGCTGTATAGCAGATATTGATAGAACATTGTCAATCAACTATAACAGAAAAAATAAAAATCTTAAAAAAACATTAAACAAATTAGTGTACTTATATTTTGAGTTTCTTGGTTAAGTCCTGGTTTTAGTTCAGAGACACATTCTTTGATATATTTACTAATAAATTTTGCCCCTACAATATATGATGAACTCTTGCAGAAAGCCAACTGAATTTTTCAGTTTGTCATAATAGCCCAGCAATAAACTTAATGACTGATTATAAAAAATAAATAAAAACAACCCTACTCACAATGTGACCCAGCTCTTCTACTCCCACATACTGACCCAAGAGAAGTTATCGTATACAACCATAGGAAGATCTATAAGAGTCACAGCAGCTGTATTTCTAATAGCCAGAACCTGGAAACAACCAAAATATCCACTTATAGCTAAGAAGATAAACTATAGTGCATCCACAGGATGAAGTACTGCTCATCAATAAAAGGAACGAGAGGATGAAATAGTGCCACCTGTGGCAACATGCATGGAGCTAGAGATTACCATCCTAAATGAAGTAAGTCAGACAAGGACAAATATCGTATGACATCACTTACATGAGGAACCTAAAATACGACACAAATGACCTTATCTATGAAACGGAAACAGACCAACAGACAGAGAAAGCAAACTTAGGGTGGGGAAAAGGGAAAAGGGGGGTGGGGCTAGGTCAGGAGTCTGGGGTAGCGCACACAGCGCTGTGTGTAAAACAGACGAACAGCAGGACCTACTGGACGGCCCCGGGACCTGGACTCAGTATTTTGTAATAACCTACACGAGAAAACAATCTGAAAAAGATGAATACATAAACATAACTAAATGGGTTTGCTGTACAACTGAAACTAACACGACACTGTAATCAACTATATTCCAACATAAACTAAGTATATAAAATAAAAGGAAGGAACTATTGATATATGCAATAACATGGATGAATTTCAAGAAAATTGTGCGGAGTGGCAGAAGCCAGACAATAAACGGTAAATGGTGTATGATTCTATTTCTACAAAATCCTAGAAAATGCAAACTAATCTATAGTACCAGGAAGTAAATCAGTAGTTGCCTGAGGGGAAGCCAAAAAGGGCAGCAAAGAGATGTTAAAAAGTGCACGAAGAAACTTTAAGGGTTAGAGTTAGGGTTAGGGTTCAGGATTGTACATACGTCTTAACATTTAAAGAAACATTTTAAATATGAAAAGTAACACATAGGAATTCCCATTTGGCTCAGTGGGTTAAGAACCCAACTACTGGCTGTGAGGATATGGGTTCAATCCCTGGCCTCGCTCAGTGGGTTAAAGATCTGACATCACCACAAGCTGCAGTGTAGGTTGCAGAGGCAGCTCAGATCCTGCATTGCTGTGGCTGTGGCATAGCCCAGGAATTTCCATATGCAAGAGTGCAGCCTTAAAAAAAAAAAAAGGTAACAAATTAAATCTTAAAATTCTGTCTGGCTTTTGAATTCCCATTGTGGCTCAGTGGTTAACAAACCCAACTAGTGTCCATGAGGCTGCGGATTCGATCCTTGGCCTTACTCAGTGGGTTAAGGGTCCAGTGTTGCCATGAGCTGTGGTGTAGATCACAGACGCGGCTCGAATCCCACATTGCTGTGGCTGTGGCGTAGGCCAGTGGCTACAGCTCCAACTGGACCACTAGCCTGGGAACCTCCATGTGCCATGGCTGCGGCCCTAAAAAGACAAAAAAATTAAAAAAAAAAAAAAAGTCTATCTAACTGGAGTTCCCTTGTGGTGCAGCAGGTTAAGGATCCAGCATCGTCACTGCAGCAGCTTGGGCTGCTGCTATGGCACAGGTTCGATCCCTGGCCCAGGAACTTCTACATGCCAGGGGTGTGGGCCAAAAAAAAAAAAAATTATTTAACCAATGTAAAGCCTGCTTCGTGTTGACTCAGTTTCTCCTTCTGCATTTGAACGAGGAGCTGAAAGATTTCAACGATTCTGACTGAGGTCCTCTGCATTTTTCTGCACCTCAGATTTGGCACATTGGAAAGAAAACTCCATGTGATTTTGATAAAAGACACTGGAAACGATTTCAAAAGGAAATAGCACAGGCGAGGAAACAAGAATCATGCTGACATTCCAGGGCCTGTGAGTGGGAAAACACGTCCTGACTCCACAGGCCCTGAGGAGGGGCAAGCAAGCAGCGGCTGTGGTCTTAGGCGGGGATGCACTGGCGCTAGGACCACACGGGGGTCCCCATAAGGAGACTCCCTGGCTTCTCCTTCTCCTGCGCACTGCAGACCCGACCTCTAAATGGGAAGGCTTCCTCCTCCCCACTCCTCGTTTCCCGTCTGCCCAATTCCAAAGCTATTCCTGATGACTTCCCCGCAGGACAGTCACGCGGGCAGCTGGGACGGTAACTGATGACTGGTTCAGGTTTGCTAAAGCGAAGACACCACGTGCGGGCCTTCGCCTGAGCTGCGAGGGCCCTAAAGGAGCAAGAGAGGCACGCTCACCGCCCGCGGTCTCCAGGACGCTCCCACTGCACGCCCGAGGGGCTCCTCTCCCGGAGGCCAGCTGCGGACGCTCACAGCAGGTGTGCACAAGGCCGGTGGTGACATCGGGAGGGTCCGCGTGCAGATCTGTTTTAGAAAACAAACCCCAAATAAAAGTGGCTGTTAATTCAAGAGAACACTAAATTGCTGTTTAAACCCCACTGGACTGGAGCTTCACCAGCTGAGCTCTAACGTGGAACGTGGAATTCCGGTTGACTCTGTTTTGCTGGTTGACCAAGGCGCACAGGGATCCCGTGAACTATGAACTCGCGGCGTGACCCGTATGCTCTGCCGTGCGACCCTCAGAGGGAACTGGACCAGGACCACCAGCGATGGCGGAGACGGTGCGGCAGCTCACCTTTCCCAGCCTGGCGAGGATTCTCAGACCTCCCCTAGCGAGGCAGGCCGTCGAGGACAGAGCACCCATTTGTTGGACAACGACAAACGTTACTGGCCATTTTTGTACTACGAAAAAAATTGCCAGGCCTCTACGAACTACCCCCACTGCCCCCAAAAGCAAGTTGGATGCCATGAGGACACAAAACCTTTGCGACCTTCCAAGAATAAACCCACACAGATAAAGACTATTCTGACTGCCAGTTCAACATGCCCCACTATTAAGGACTGCAATCAAGTTCTGAAGGCAGAATGCATTAATATCACATTTAAAAACAAGCTATATTAGAAAAAATGTTTAAAGTCACTCCTTCCATTGCCTGAATGTACACTTGGGGTCTCATTTCACTGTACAGCCTGTTTATCTGTTCAGATACGGCTGGCTGTGAGCTATATAGGATCACTACTACAGCTGAGCCTTCTCCAGGGACAGCACCAAGTCTGGTCCTCCCACGACACTTGTCACTTGAGAATTCATATTTCTCTGTAATCTGTTTAGTCTTCAAGTGAATGCTCCTTCCACCACACAGGGCACTCTGATACTCAACAATCTTAGGTCCAGTCATTCATCTATCATTCTATAACCTAGGCAGAATGAATCTAAGAATTTTTATAAATACACAGAAAGATGAAATTACATGGAAGAAAGACAAACCCATTACTAACAGCAGAAAACACCATTTGGAAAAATCTAATTTTAATGACGAGTTTTCACAAATTTGAAAAAGTTTGATATTAATGAAATTAGCATTTTAAAATATGCCTGTCACAGAGTTCTTTTGGTTTAAAAAGAAATCTCCCTACTCTTCCAAATCCAGCAATAAATAAATAAATTATTTTAACAGTATTCATGAAAAAGCTATAAACAATAACTTAACTATGAAGCAGTTTTTAAATAGCTGTATAAAAACAAAAAATCCACACTCAAAATAAAAATGAAGTGCCGTAACTAAAAGGACTGCTTTTAGGGAGTTCTCGCTGTGGCACGACGGGCTAAGGGCCTCGTGTAGGTACAGCTGGAGCTCAGATTTGATCCCTGGACTGGGAACTTCCACATGCTGCAGGTACGGCCCAGAAAGAAAAAAAAAGTACTGTTTTTAAACATAGGTATTTAATTTATGTTCAAATGTCTTATGTACATGATTTTCTTAGCCTTGAATTGAAAAAGATTTTTTTTTTTTAAGGCTACACCCAAGGCACATGGAAGTTCCTGGGCCAGGGGTCAGATCTGAGCTGCAGCTGCCGCCTACACCACAGCCACAGCAACACCAGATCCTTAACCCACTGAGCAAGGCCAGGAATTGAACCTGCATCCTCACTGGGACAACATCAGGTCGTTTAACCACTGAGCCACAACAGGAACTCCAAAAAATGATACGTGTTTTTAATTACCTTTACCTAACATTTCCTCCCTCAAAAATTTTTACCTAACATAGTCGTCCTCTTTCTACACATCTTTCCATAGGCCAAACTGAAGAATTCTCCAGTGTCTGAAACTAAAACAAAGGATGATTTTTATAACAGGGAGAAGGAAACGGAGTATTTTCAGATTTAAAGATTCAGGTCAAACATTTAGCACATGAAGGCTACAAACAACAGTGAAGTATTAAGCAGAGCTCCGGGGAAGATGTTTAGAACTGACCAGAACTAACCACACAGTGTGTATGTGAGGCCAAGCACGTGGGAGGGAGAGGAGACGCCTCAGCCACACCCGCGGATGTCAGCAGGCCCCCACCCACACGGGTGAAGAACCCCTCCTAGGTCTTTGTAGCCAGGACCGTGCAGAGAGTGGAGGCAAACTCAAACACATCTCACAGTCCAAAGACCCCACGACCACCGGGAAGTCAGGGCTGGTTAAACATTTTGAACTGTGACTTTTCGTATTAAACATGCTTTTATTTCTAACCCGCCAAGAAGCGCTGTTTATGACAGCAAGACAGCGGCTAACCCAACCCAACCAGGAATGCCCTGCTCTAGGCCCGCAGCCTGCACTCCCGACAGAGCTCCAGGCGGCTGACCAGCCGAGAGAACGTTCGCGCTCTACTGCTTCCTCACGTCGGAGGTCGCTGTGTACCTCCAGTAAGTCAAACTTCCGTGACAAAGAGGAAAAACGTGTCTGTCTAGGGCTGGTTCCCAGCATTCCACTGTAAGCCCCTTGAGGACAGGGGGGTTGCCAGGGCCCCGGGAACGCTGCCCAAGCAAGCTGGGTGGGCCCCTTCTAAAGAAGCCTCTTCTCTCCTCGTAAAGCAGGCAAGAAGCGTGCCCTGGTGGCCTGGGAGGCTCCTCTGCGCGCTGGAAGCTGGTCAAGGCACCTGCGTTCTCATCTAAGACTCACAGCTGGAACAGAAATGTGCAGAATCTGGGAACTGACTCAAGCGGGTCAGGCACTCGGAACACCAGGCCAGTCAAAGACCGAGGCCTCGGTGAGAGCAGCTCGGCATGGGGCCGGCGCCTGCCTGGGGTGCGCCACCTGCCGGGACTCACCCACCCCTTCCCCCAAACAATCACTGGCCTGTCATGGGTGCACTGCTGAGGCACCATTTTAGTTCTAGCAGAAGAGACACCAGCAGCCAAGAAAATGAATCAGAAAACTGTGAGTCAGCCTTGGCTCCAGCTCACGCCACCTGTGTGTGTGCTCTCAGGCAGGGCGCAATCCCTGACTTCTCTCTCCCTCCACATCTAGAAAAGAGGGTGTTTGGTGAGTCCCCGCAGTGCTGAGGCACCACCTCAGGGCACACCTGTCAGGGCACCGGCTCAGGAGCGGGCGTGGGCTTCGCCAGATGCCTCACTGCTTTTGTTTAAAAGTACATGACTTCAAGTGATGAGGGTGCGGAGTTTCCCTAAGACTAATGTAACTTAAAGGGCCAGGACCAGGTGATCTGGAAAAGGTCCAGGCATCTTCACGGCTGAGCTCTGACTGACATCTCTTTCCGGGTCAAGGGGTGTCTAGGCTGATCTGTCCCAACCCCTGCCTTGGGACGCCCACGCGGGGACAGCACAGGGCCCCAGCTGCACACGTGCAGGCAGCAGAGGACCTGTGCCAGGCACCCCTAACGCAGGACGCAGGAGGTCCAGAAACCCCGGGCGCTCCTCGGAGGCCCTAGAGGGGGCCCGTAAGCCACAGCGTCTGGGAATGCCAAACCACAGAAGCACCAGAATCACTGGTTACCGAAAGGACATTCTCCGGATGAGAAGGAGAAGGTGGGTCTTGGTGGGCACAGGGGTGCCCCTCCCTGGAGGGGTCCCCACGCCGTCACTGACCTATGTGCGCGAGGGCCGCGGGGCCTGCGAGCGCGGCGGCGGCACTGGGCGCGGTGGCGGGGTTCCCTCCCGGGTGAGATGAGGTGGAGGATGCGGAGGATGAGGTGGACGAGCCCCGAGCGACCTGGTCGAGCCAGGGCTCGGCGCTGCAGTGGCTCTGGAGCGGAGCGGAGGCTGGTTGCCCAGGTCGCCGTAAAGGGCCCTCATCTTCCGAGGCAGACGACGTGTCTGTGGTTAAAATAACGAGGACAGGCATGATGTGGGGGTGCCCTCGAGGGGCAGAGGGCCCACGTGGCCCGGGCCCGGGCCCCGCACCTGCACAGCTGCACCCCGAAGTCGAGAAGGGCCTGTGTCTGACTGTAAGACCCGGGGCTACTGCGGGACCGGTTTAACCGGGCGTCCCCCGAGGACTGGGCCTCGGGGAGCAGAGGCCGCCCCAGTGCTCCGTGGACACCCCACGTGCGTCACACACGCCCCAGCCCAGGGAGGCCAGGCTCACTTCCTGAGGTGCCGTGGGGCCCACCCATCACTGCATCCTCAGGGGACGTGACTGAGCTCAGAAAAGAGCGCTTTGCCAAGACACCCGCCTCGGGTAATGACACCCGCGTGAAGTCGGGTTCCATCCAGCCAGCATGACTTTGCCTCATCATGGGCTTGGCAGGTATTAGGAAGGTGACAGTGTCTACACTCAACAGTAGAAACAATCTGACAGCCATTTCTAAGACTTTTTCAACAGCACAAACTTTTTCTTTCCTTTTTTGGCTGCCCCGTGGCATATGGTTCCCAGGCCAGGGATCAGACCCAGCCTCTGTCACGACCTAGGTCGCATCTGCAGCAACGCTGGATCCTTAACACTGCGTCAGGCAAGGGACCAAACCTGCGTCCCAGAGCTCCCAAGAGGCCACTGGTCCCACTGCGCCACAGCAGGAACTTCTAAACCTTTTTTTAAATGAGGAAGCATCACCATTTATGTGCACGTGGTGTATGTGCTTTTTTACCATGTTGTCAGACCAAAGACACATGTGACTTAAATAACATGACAGACAGATACACGTGTTTTCAGTGCACACTATTCTGAAGAGAAACTCCACACAAAAGTCTTTTCTAATGGTAACAATAACAAAATAAGTGAAAAACCATCCAAATAGCCTTAGATTCTCCTGTTTAAGACCTGGTAACAACAAAGTGAATCACAGTCAGTGACATGAGAATAATCTCAAAATTCTGAATTTGGGGAGTGCTGTCACTGCATGAGCACTTACGCTGGGCTCCACTCTTTAGAGGCACAAACTGCATCTTTTAAATTCAAATCTACACAGATGTCCTGGAGGAAGCCAGCCTCTGCTGGGTCAGGGCCATGCTGTGTCATGTGCCTGGGGAGTCCCAGCCGAGCAGCAGCTCCATGTGCATGTGCGTGTGCTCGCGCGTGTGTGTTCAAGCTAGTGCGTGTGCGCACACACACACACACGCGCGCACGCACGCACGCACACACGCGCACGCGCACACACACACTCTCTCTTGACTACAGTGGGGAGGCTCCTCCACCCCAGCGGGAAACCTCGCCGGGTCACCTGGACCCTGCCCAGTACCTGGCGGGGTACAGGCCTCCACGGACGCAGGGGCCAGGGCGGAGCGCCTCTTGGACGGCATCGGCATCTTCCTCTCTTTGTATTTGGCCAGCGCTGCCTGCACAGCCTCTGTGTGAACATCTGCACAGAACGAACAACAGCAAAACACAGGTTACAGGATCCTTATCAAGTAACAAAACCATGGCTCACGTTCCTATTTGCTTCCATTGCATGTAAAAGGAACATAAGCTTGGCTTACACGTGGGTCCCACACATTAAACCTAGATTTCTACAAACATTCCATCGTTGTAGATTTGACTTTGCTAATATTTTCAGATTTAAATCAAAAAGAAGATGCTTCCCAAACTGAAAATGAGATGACCCAATGAGCTCTGGCTGGGGCACAAAGCACCCCCGCAGCACCGAGGCTCTGGGCCGGAGGTCTAACCGCCGCTCTACACGCCCAGGACGGCCAGAGGCGCAGAAGGAACGCAGTCTCCCTGCAGTCACGCTGCCCTGGCCGTGGGGGGCACCGCCGCATCTGTGGTGAGTGGGAAAGAACAAATGGAGAGGGGCCTGAGGTCTCAGCCCATCGTTCCTCCCTGGAGACCCAGATGCTCGTGAGGGAGGAGATACAAACAGAGACCAAGGAGGTGAGGGAAAACCCCGCAGGCCCAAATCGGAGTGGAAGGCATCTGCGTGAACACATGCGGCATTTTATCTTCAAATGGCACGTCTGACCTCTGTCCACTGAAAGCGTCTGGATGTGATGACCAGCCCGACAGCAGCGAGTGTCCCTACCACCAGACAGTGGTCGTAACGTACCACGCTCGTTGCCAGCACCCCGAGAGTGCATCCTAACAGCCCACAAGCACACGGCCCAACAGCCTGGGCATCTGGAGCAGAGCTGGAGACGCTCCCAATGGCCAAGGACCGGGCAGTTTGAAACTCACCAAGTACAAATGCAAGAAGGGACCAAATACCAACTACGATGCTAAAAACATGATAAAGGAAAAGCAGGGAAGGGAGACAGGAAGCAAAATTAACTGGCTGCCAATGGAAGATGTTAGTGGCCTGACCCGTCGTCATCTTGAGAACGAGCACACATGTGAAGGAACAGGTGTTCACCTGGCCCTCCTCAGCCCTGCAGTGAGTGAACAGAAGCTTCTCCCCACAGCCGTCCAGCCACTGAAGGAAGGGTGACAGAACTGGGTTCACCATTCCACCAGCCTAAAGCATGAAAATGGGTCTGCCAGCATCCCAAGGAGGAAGGGAGAACCAGGCCTGCTGCACCCCCGGTGGGCGAACACGGACCCCTACCTGGTCTCCTGGAACCCAGGGAGCGAGGAGCTCTGGGCTCTGCCCCAGGGGAGCCACCAGACCACGTGCGCTAGTCCATCTTATCTGGATCCTGGGCCCAAGCAGACTGTTTTATAAAAGCCACGTGAACACTGGGATATAAGGAATTATTGTGAATCATTTTGTGGTAACGGTACTATCTTTTAGAAATGCAGGCATTCTTTTCAGATACAGAGACAGAGTATTATAGCACCTAAGTGAAATAACATGATCTCTGAGATCCGCTTCAAAGTCACAGGGTGGTGGAGAAGCAGGGGCGGGTGACACACCCCAGACTGAATGTGGTGGGGACACCTGGAGCCAGACAACGAGGCCAGGTCCTCATCACAGGGTCAAGTCCTCTTCTGTACGCATCCAAATTTTTCTCCAACAAAACGTCTTTAAAGCATTTAGAAACAATACAGCAAAATGGCTTATAGGGTGCTCATCAGGAAAGATAAAAAATTCCTGAAATTTATAGGAGGTTGTCGTGCAGCTCAGTGGGCTAAGGATCTGCTGTTGCTGTGGCACAGGTCGCAACAGTGCCCGGTGCAGACAAGATCCCCGGACTGGGAACGTCCACATGTTTCGAGTGCAGCCGAAAAAAACCCATTTTTTAAACATCAAAGAGAATAAGACAACTCTAAAAGCTTCCAGAGAAAAAAAAAGAGTAAATCAACTTGAAGGATCAAGAAACAGATTGAGTTTACTCTGTACTAACCACTGGACACAAGAGGACAACACAGTTGAAGGAAAAAAGTGTTGGACTTCCCATGACGGCACAGTGGTTAACGAATCCGACTAGGAGCCATGAGGTTGTGGGTTCGATCCCTGGCATCGCTCAGTGGGTTAAGGATCCGGCGTTGCCGTGAGCTGTGGTGTAGGTTGCAGACGCGGCTCGGATCCCGCGATGCTGTAGCTGTGGTGTAGGCCGGCGCTACAGCTCCGATTAGACCCCTAGCCTGGGAACTTCCATATGCCGCAGGTGCGGCCCTAAGATGACAAAAGACAAAAAAAAAAAGGAAAAAAGAAAATAAAAAAAGTGTTGAACCTAGAATTTTATATCCCAAATTATCATTTTTTTGGCCGTGCCCGCAGCATGTAGAAGTTCCTTGGCAGGGACTGAACACGCACCACAGCTGTGACCCAGCAATGACAATGCCAGGTCCTTACCCTGATGAGCCCCCAGGGAACTCCTCACCAAATAACCATTTAAACTTGAGGGTCTGATAAAAATATTCCCAGACATACAACCAAAAACATACACACAGACAGAAGACAGTGCTCAGGAGAGAGAGACAAATCTAGGATCCTGGCTGTGACCGTGAACACACACTTTAACGTTACTGCTGCCTTAGAAATAAACAAAAACCTAAGCACAGATAAGACAACAGAGACTAAAAATCTAGACAATATCAACACTAGAAGGTATAAAGCAACAGATCCAAGAAGCTCAACAAACCCCAACCACGAGGAACTAAGACAACCGCACCAAGACACAGCCCAGTCAAATCACTCAAAACCAGTGATAAAGAGAAAAATCTTAAAAGTGCCAGAAAGGAAAAAAGACAGTACACACAAGGGAACACGGATGAGGGACAAGCTTGGAGAAATAACACAGCTGATGTGAACAATTATTGCTAAGCTGTAATCATTAAGAGAGTAAGGCTTTGCCGTAAAGATAGACAAATACAGCAGTAGACTAGGACAGAGCCCAGAAAGTCACACACGAACATGCAACTGCTTTTAGACAAAGAAGCAAAGGCAATGCCTTCTCAACAAATGTGAGTGATGACGGGGCTCCCAAACTCTAAACACTAAGTCTGGGGCCACATCAAACTCATGAAAATTAACTAAAATCTAAACCATAGACCTAAAGGTAAAAACCTAAAATTAACTAAAATCTAAACCATAGACCTAAAGGTAAAACCTAAAATCATTTTGACCTTAGGTTTAGAAAAGATTTCTTTTTTAAACATTTTTTAATTTTATGGTTGCACCCTCAGCATATGGAAGTTCCTGGGCCAGGGGCTGAATCTGAGCCACAGCTGCAACCTATGCCACAGGTGCGGCAATGCTGGGTACTTTCATCCACTGCGCCTGGCCAGGGACCGAACTTGCACCTCCACAGCAGCCCAAGCTGCTGCAGTTGGATTCTTAACCCACTGTGCCATAGCAGGAACTCCTGGCAAAGATTTCTTTGATATAAGAATGAAAGCACTATTCATGAAAAGCTGGTAAGCTGGACTTCATTAAGACCGAAAACTTCTGCTACAAAAGCAATTCTAAGAGAATGCAAAAGCAACATAAAGCCTTGGAGAAAATAAGAGCAAAGCACATTTCTGATTAAGGTCTTATCTTCAGAAAGTAAAGGAAGAACCAGATACAGTTCACAAGGGCAGAAAGCAGGTTATCGGTGTTAGTTACACGGAAATGAAGGGGGGGCGAGCGGGGGCACGAGGACAGGCAGGGACAGCAGCGCCTCCATGACCCCTCTGGTGGGTCACAGGACCAAAGCCGACAGACACTGCTCAGTGAGCCGCTGGGCCCAGGGTCAGAGAGTTACGGGGATGTTTCCTTTTGCTCTTAGACCCGGCGCAATACCCTATATCACGTGTCATTTACGTAATCAGAAAAGAAACTATTATCAGTGCGATGAAGCTTTTTAATGTATATTGAGTTGGTAAGAAATTATCTTATGAAAATTTTTTCAAATCACTTCATCACACTCCCATATTGACCTAATATTTAAAATCTTAACATTCTTTTTAGATATTAAGACAAATGGCCACTTTTTTATCACTAAGTTTTTCTTTACATAAAGTTTACTGAAAGAGCTTAAATATAAAGGTCAAACAATGGTGAAAATATTGTTAAACAGGTGAAAGAGTATTCGAAAGTTATCAGTATGTTACCTATAAACGAAAGCATGAATTTTTTTCAATAGGTGGTCTGGTAATTCAAATAAAATGCCAGAGAAAAATTTAAATATTTATCAAAGCACTGAAAGAGTGGCAGAAATCTAATTAGAATTAGAAGGAAATCTCCAAAATTAGAGAATGAAAAAAATGACTAAACTAGGAAACCTGGTCCCTAATGCACAAAACCATCAACACCCATCCAAAGCTCTAGGGAGGGAAATGGACACAAACATTTACAGAAACTATGCTAATGGGGACGGAAGGGTTAGCTCTCTCCTGAGATCACTGTAAGTGTCCCCTGAGTGCGCTTACACTTCAGGCTACATTAAAACACACTGAATTATGTCAAAGCTATATTTTTTTCTTGAAAAACGTGATGTGCTAAATTATCATTCAAGTGAAATAATTTCACAGTGGAGACACCAGTCCAAGCTGAGCTGTGGGTCTCTGGTCCCTACCTGACCTGAAGCGCTCGTCCCGGGCGTTGCTGGGCCGTGGCTTCTGCAGTCTGAGTGCTGGCGCCGTGGCGGGTGAGGGCCCAGGGAGCCTGCTCTCTGCTTGGAGGGATGGGTCTGCTCCTGAAACACAGATATACAGGAAAATTTTGGGTAGTTTGCTTTCCCAACAATGGAAAAACCCATGTAAAACAGCACCTACTCCCCTACTGCTACACAGACCCCACCGCACACCAGGGCCAAGCACTTGCCCCTGCCCCCCATGGTGGCCCCCCACGCCCAGAAGACCCTGAGCCTGGAGGTGGAGGTGGAGCCAGCAAGGCCCACTTCCAGCCCCTCCGCCCAGGGCCAGGCCCACCCCAGCCTCACTGCACACAGCACACCGCACACGGCACACACAGCCTTCTGGGAGATGGCCAGTGTCCCTTTTCCTGGCACTGCCCACAGTGTCGGCAAACCCAACGGGAAAGAGCCCACAAAGCCACACCAGGGGTGTCACCAGCTGCCCTCAGACACGGGTGGAGAAGAAGCAGAACAGGAGAGGAGTGAGACCGCCTCTGCCTGTGACACCTGCTGTCTCCATACCCCGAGGTGTGGGGCTTCGTGCTCCATCGCAGGCCCGCGGGCTCTCACATCCATGGCCCCAAACACAGGCCTGTGACCACGTGGTGAGCAAAGGGACGTGGTTAGGCACACGGCCATGAAAGACTCCCTGATATTGTCGAGTCCTAATTTGCTGGCATTTGAGAATAGCACAAAGCAAAGCCTTCCACTGGGTTTCATCAAAACAATCTGCTTAATTTTAGCCTTTACTTCAAGACGTCTCATAAAAATGGACAGCAGAGACTCCAGTCCTATAGCTCCCCAGCCCTTGTCAACACCTGAAAATCAGCAGCTTATCCCCACTTGAGCCAGTTAGGTCACAACCTGATGGACCTGGTATGGCAGAAGGGACACTGGGTAACTTCTAAGGCCACTCATGAAAGGCCCCCCAGCTCTGTGATGACATTGAGAGGACAGAGGGGTTGGAGGCCATGGGGCCCTGTGTCCTGCTGCCCGAGTCTCCCAGCACTGATCCCACGGCTGTGACCAAGAAGCACCCCCATCCCTGGGACACAGGCTCTGGCTCCAGGGACAGGGAGCTGCTGCCCTCACGGCCTGGCCAACCTGCAGGTTTATGGGCAGAACGGATGCCACTGCCACGGTTTTAAGCACCACATTCTGGGTGCTGGTCATACCGTGAACAGGGACACCCTCTCTGAAAACCAACACTCAGCTCTTCAAAATTTGAACATATTCACACACACACACACATATACATATGTAACATACAGCAATACTGGTCAGCTCTGTTTTTGGCTTCTTGTTTCTTGTCACTGGACAAAATTTCTTTAAAGCTCGTAATGGAGAATATACAGAATCTTACGCATAATGGACTATGAACAGGCGTGTTGCAGAGTGATGTGCATGCCTAGGGACATCCTTACACTTATGTATCAAAATACAGTGCTTTTGGAGTTCCCTTCGTGGCGCAGTGGTTAACGAATCCGACTAAGAACCATGAGGTTGCAGGTTCGATCCCTGGCCTTGCTTAGTGGGTTAAGGATCCGGCGTTGCCGTGAGCTGTGTGGTGTAGGTTGCAGACGCGGCTCGGATCCCGCGTTGCTGTGGCTGTGGCGAAGGCCGGCGGCTACAGCTCCGATTAGACCCCTAGCCTAGGAACCTCCATATGCTGCGGGTGCGGCTCTAGATAAGGCAAAAAGACAAAAAAAAAGAAAGAAAATACAGTGCTTTTATTGAGATCGATTCATTTATTCAACAAAGATACAAAACCAAGGGGAAGTCGCTGGATGAAAGAGTAGGTCGTTTCTAACTTTAACAGACATCAAGAGATGACTTCTCAGAAAGGTTACAGCAATTCACACTCCCACAGTGTGCTACTTCCCCACATCTTTCTCAGCACTGCGTGTCATAGCTTTAGAATTTTGCCAATCTGATAGGAGGAAAATGGTTCACTAATCTGCATTTCCACATCTACCAGTGAGATCGAACATACTTTAATGTCTATCGCCCATCTGTATATCCTCTTCTTTGAATTTCTGCTAATTCTATTCAGCTAAAGAGTCCCCCAGAGGACCCGCAGGAAGCCCTGGTCAGCTGGAGACACCACCTTGGGCTATGCACACCTCCGAGGGACACAGCCAGCTGGTCACAGCTCAGTTACTCTGCAATGTTTCCTTCCTAGGGAGCCATTCATACTGTTTTGTTTTTCCAGGTCTCCTATCCCCACTCAAAGGTTTGCTCCTGAATTTTACAGTATTTTCTAATTACAACCATATTTAGAGCTTTAACCCTTCCAAAGTTTATGTTCACTAGTGGTGGGAAGGAAGCCTCCATAGGATGGTGCCCGTTAATTAAATAAACCATCCCTCCTTTGAATTTCCTAAATTATTTCTTTTTCTTTTCTTTTTAGGGCCACACCCGTGGCATAGGGAGGTTCCCAGGCAAGGGGTCCAATCGGAGCTACAACTGCCAGACTACACCACAGCTACAGCAAAGCGGGATCCGAGCTACATCTGTGACCTACACCACAGCTCATGGCAACACCAGATCCTTAACCCCCTGAGCAAGGCCAGGGTTTGAACCCTCAACCTCATGGTTCCTAGTCAGATTTGTTTCCACTGCGCCATGACGGGAACTCCTGAATCATTTCTAGGCGCCCTTCTCCTACACGCCATCCACCAACACTCTCCTGCTGGGACTGTCTATTGTACATAATCAGGTTTTAACACCTTGAAGGCCAGTCCTTTCTCATTGCTATTCTTTCTCAAAAATGTACTGGCTACTCTCGGAATTTTTCTTCTTCAAATGGGTTATTATTCCAACGTCAGGTTTGGGGGGGTGGGAATCAGCCACTGCTATCCAAACTGAACTACATTTTATTCACATATCAATTTGGGAAGTACTTTCAGAACATTAAATTTTTCCACTTAGGATACTGGTTTATTTTAGCGTCTTGGTTCCTTCTTTCAAATAGACTGTATGATCCTAACAGGTTCTGTGGCTTTCTTGCTAAATGTATCGAAATCATTTGACAGAGAATTCCTGTTGTGGCTCAGTGGTAACAAACCCCACTAGTATCCATGAGGATGCGGGTTCAATCCCTGGCCTCAGTCAGTGGGCTAAGGATCTGGTGTGGCTGTGAGCTGTGGTGCAGGTCGCAGACATGGATCAGATCCTGCGATGTTGAGGCTGTGGTGTAGGCCAGTGGCTACAACTCCAACCCCTAGCCTGGGAACTTCCATATGCCGCAGTTGCGTCCCTAGGGGAAAAAAAAATTGACTGTTTATTGCCATTATGAATACGAGTTGTTTCATTCACAGAAATACTGCCAGAGAAAAGATACTGATTCCCGCATATTTGTCTTCTATCCATATTTGCGTACTTGATATTTACACATCTGTCTTACGAATCTGAATGGTCAAGAAAGCACTCACCTAGGTTTTCAAAGTATAAAATAATAGCACCTGTAAAAGAGGCTGACGGTCTGTGCTAACACCCCGCTACTTTGTCCCCACAGCGCTACACGGGCAGTGGCCACCCAGACAGACGGCCTGAAGCTGGGTACAAGGAGCTCCCCCTGGCCCTGCTCAGAACAGAAGTGCCATGGCCTGCGAACACCTGGCTGGATGGTTGCTGTTAACGTCAGGCAAATGGGCCTTAAGATGCTTGTAACAGTTTCCTCCAATTTCACTCAGAGTTCGTTTTTATTTTATTTTGGATGAATGAATGCCAGCATATAAAGAGTCTCTTCAGTATTCTTCTTGTTATTGATTTACCATAAAATGTATCACACCAACACAGGCAGAGTAAAGCATGTGTTCAGCTTATAAACTACTTTATAGCAAAAAACACTTTACTACTGCACTGGTTAAGAAACGAACACTCCAGTAGTGCCTTAGAGCTCCCCGGGGCCCCTCCATCTCCCTCCACAGGAAACAGCGTGCTCACCTCCAGGCAGACACCCCCCTGCCCCGTTTTCCTCTACCAGCTACAGAAAGGTGCCAAAGTGGCACAGTGTGGCCTGTGTTTTAGTTTTACTGGTTATGCTCTCAAGTAATCGTTTAGTTTCACTGGTTATTTCCTCATGTGATTGTTTGGTTTTACTGGTTATTTACTCACGTGATCAGTTTAGTTTCACTGGTTATTTTCTCACGTGATCCTTTAGTTTCACTGGTTATTTTCTCACGTGATCAGTTTAGTTTCACTGGTTATTTTCTCTCGTGATCAGTTTAGTTTCACTGGTTATTTTCTCACGTGATCAGTTTAGTTTC
>PVHT021183531.1:395915-424236 GCA_004024745.2 Catagonus wagneri | reverse complement strand
TCACGCGATCGTTTAGTTTCCCTGGTTATTTTCTCACGCGATCGTTTAGTTTCCCTGGTTATTTTCTCACGCGATCGTTTAGTTTCCCTGGTTATTTTCTCACGCGATCGTTTAGTTTCCCTGGTTATTTTCTCATGCGATCGTTTAGTTTCACTGGCTATTTTCTCACGTGATCAGTTTACTTTTACTGGCTACAGTCTCAGGTGATGGTCTCTTTCACTCCCCATTACGTTTATGAGAGTCATCCTTGCTGACATGAGACATTCTGCTGATGGACGTTCGAGCACTTGCCAGTTGGGGGAAAAAACAAGCATTCTGTGTACAGAACAAGAACAAGGTGCGGGCATGCAGAGCTTCTGCCTCGGGGAGAGCTGCGCCTCCCCCACCCTGCCAGGGCCCACCACCCTGCTGGGCACACTCCCGTCTGATCCTCTCCGACAACCTAAGGTGAGCTGTAGTTTAATTTGCGCCTCTCTGAGCACCACTAAGGTTAAGCATCCTTCTGTTTGCTTACTGACTATTAGGGTTTCCTCTAATGAAATGTTATTCAACTCTCTGGCCCATTTTTATACTGGCCTTTAAAAAAATCATGTTGAGGGGCTTTCTGGGTATTTAAGGTTGAAATTCATTAAAATTAAATGAAAAGTTCAGTCTCCCAGACACACTACTACATTACAGGTATGCAGCAGACACACACGGCAAGTGGTCAGCGTCCTGGTCAAGGCGTGACAGACCACTCCACTGTGGCACAGGCTCAGGTGGATGGTGCTGCTTTATGAGACTCTGGATACTGGTCCTTTTTTTTATTACTTGTGTTACGATTATCTTCTCTCTGTGCTTGTCTTTAACCTCCATATGGGGACCTTTTTTTTTTTTATGGTTGCACCTGTGGCATATGGAAGTTCCCATGCTAGGTTTCAAATCAGAGCTGCAGCTGCCAGCCTACATCAAAGCCACAGCAACACGGGATCCGAGCTGCATCTAAAACCTACACCACAGCTCCCAGCAACGCTGGATCCTTAACCCACTGAGCAGGGCTAGGGATCAAACCTGCATCCCCATGGATACTAGTTGGGTTTGTTACTGCTGAGCCACCATGGGAACTCCAAGAGAAAATTCTTAATTTTAGCACTCCAGTTTGCAGTTTTTCCTGCTCAGTCACTGCTTTTTGGTACTTAAGAAATCCTTCTTATCTAGTGGTGGTGGCAGTTTTCCTATATGACCTTCCAAAGGTGCTACAGTTTTTGCCTTTCAGTTAGGCCTTTAATACCGTGGAGCTGGATTTTGTGTCCAGTGTCGTGTGTCCCACACATGGATAAGGAACTGCGCCAGCTACTGTGACCTGCGATGGCCGCCCACCCTAAGCCAGGTCTTCACAGAGGTGCGTGTCTGTCTGGGCCCTGGGTTCCTCTCTGCTAGCCCAGCGTCTACCCTTGTGCAGAACCAGGCTGTCTTAATGACGACTGCATGACATTAACTCTTCATACCCTAGCTGGCAAATCCTCCCATCTTGTTCTGTTTTATCATATTTTGAATCCCTTTAAACTTGTACATAAAATTTAAAATTAGCTTATTAAATTCTACCCCCAAAATCTCTGCTGAAACATTGAAAGCACTGACTCTAAAGATCAACCTAAGGTGGGAAGAACTGATAACCTTATAATATTTGTTCCAAACTTAAGAAAGGAAATGTCTCTTATTAAAAATAATAATAATAATCATGATCTATGATTATAAAAATGAATTAATTGCATTTGGGAATGATATCTACACCAACCAGGGCTATAAATTATAACGTATGTCTTCGGATTTTACAGTTTAATATTAGACACATTATCTGCCCAGCCCTTCTTAATAGAATATGAAATGTACCAACGCCAAACTCTAAAATCAATTTTTAAATCAGTTTTATGAGACGCATATTGACATTACCTTGAATGAGTGGTACATAACGAGCAAGCAGCTTTGCTCTTTTCTTTTCATATCCTTTTTGAGTGATGTCACCTAAACAACAATGAAAAAATAGAATTACATTTCTTCTAAAGTTCCAAATTTTTTGAACCAAAAATTCATTCATAATGGAAAATCTGGAAACAATTAAGTCCTTCAACTGATGACTAGATAAACAAAGCATGATGCATCCACAGAGTGGAATGCTACTCAGTAATTCTAGTAATTAGACCCCTGGCCTGGGAACATCCATACGCCTCGGGTGTGGCCCTAAAAAGACAAAAAAAAAAAAAAAAAAGACAAAAAAAATATACATACTACAACTTCCACTAGTGTCTTGTTCGTTGGGTGAACTGTCTTCAAAAGAAAGCTTTTAGAGCTTCGCAAGCCCTCCTGGGACCACCCCGACACTCATTCCCCCCCCACCTGCCCCAAACAAACAAGCACAGCAATGAGCCTACTGGGAATCAGAAGGCACAGGCTGCCAGCACTTGGTAAGTGCTTCACCAAGGATTTCCTTTATTTTTTTTTAATCTTTATTTTTTGCTTTTTAGGGCCGCACCCACGGCATGTGGACACTCCCAGGCTAGGGGGTCTAATTGGAGCTACAGCTACCAGCCTACACCAGCGCCACAGCAACACAGGATCCAAGCCGCGTCTGCGATCTACACCACAGCTCAGGGCAATGCCAAATCGTTAACCCACTGAGCAAGGCCAGGGATCGAACCCGCAACCTCATGGTTCCTAGTTGGATTCATTAACCATTGAGCCATGATGGGAACTCCAGGATTTCCTTTAGACAGACTTTTTTTTGGCTTTTTGAGGGCCTCACCTGCGGCACATGGAGGTTCCCAGGCTAGGGGTCAAATCGGAGCTACAGCTGCCGGCCTACACCACAGCCACATCAACTCCAGGTCCCAGCCGCGTCTGTGACCTACACCACAGCTCATGGCAACGCCAGATACCTAACCCGCTAAGCGAGGACAGGGATTGAACCTTCAACCTCATGGTTCCTAGTGGATTCGTTTCCGCTGTGCCACGACAGCAACTCCCTCCTTTAGATAAACTTCAATTTGTTGTCCAAAGACCAATACTTTTGAGTGTCTGACACCTAGATCAAGCCTCACCAAAAGCCTCTGGGTAGACGCTGATGTGCCATACTACGGAAGAGGAGTTTGAGGGACTTCCGGGTCCTGCTTACAGCCTCTGCTTTGACAACCACTCAGCGATCAGGCCCCTCCCCACAGAGCCGTTCACCCCCACCCTCTGATGTACTCGTCTCCAGCTGACTCCAGCCCCAGCCCCACAGGACACTTCTCTACTGCACCGCCTCTGGACCTGAGGTGTTCTGAGGAGTGTGTGCTGCTTTGCACCTGTGTATGTGCAGCCTACTTTACCTGAGAGACGTTACGTAACAACCCTCACTCCACTGCCAGCTTCTCTTGCTACTAAGCCTGTCACTTTTATCATCATCCCACCTGTGAGGCAGTGAGCACAACCTGCCTCTCTGCAGTGGGCCTTGGGCTGCATCGGCCTCATCTTACACCCACTGGGCACTCACAGACCACATGGCGTCCAGGATAGAACTGTACGATCTTGCTTACTGAGTTTCAATTTGTGAACAACTTTATTTATTTGTCTTTTTAGAGCCGCACCTGCGGCATGTGGAGGTTCCAGGCTAGGGGCTGAATCGGAGCTGTAGCTGCCAGCCTATGCCACAGCCAGGGCAATGTCTGATCCGAGCCGCGCCTGTGACCTACACCACAGCTCACGGCAACACCAGATCCTTAAACCACTGAGCAAGGCCAGGGATCGAACCTGCGTCCTCATGGATGCTAGTCGGGTTCGTTTCTTTCTGCTGAGCCATGATGGGATCTCCCAATTTGTGAACAACTTTAAAACACACATGTTTTTTTTAAACAATTATCTACTAAAAAATTGTTTCCTGTGGAATATATGAGAATATGTACTTAAGACAAATTTAAATGAAAATTTAATTTTGCTATGCTAAACTAAAACTTGTAAATTCCTATTTAAAAGCAGAGCATTTGATTTTGATACTTAAAAATTAAGCATTCATTTCCTGGAAATAGTTTCTTCCTAGGTCCCCATTTCAAGTGAACATTTACATGGTGAAGGTACCAAAGAGTATTCAGAGAGGAAACACGCTAACCGCCGCCCCCACTTGGTGCTCATGATATCCTGAAAGCTTTCTGAACCAACTGGATGTAAGCAGCTACCCACAATGCAGACACCGCGACAGAGCCCCTGGATGCAAAGCTTCCAGCCACAGAGAGCAAAGTGGAAGCCAAAACAGACTCCTGGCCAAAACTAAAGAGCTAATAAAGGGACTCGCATCCAAGATTTCTGACCCCAAGTTTAGGGAACACTAAAGAGACAAACAGCAGAGCACACTCCCCAACCCACTGCACAGAACTGGGGTAACCCTGAGCAACAGCCGGAGGAGGTCCCAGACACAGTGGAAGTCCACCCTGGCTCTGCGCCCTGGCCCTGGGCAGTTCTGGAAACATCTCCGACCGTGCTGGTGGTCTGTGGGCAGCTGTCGTCACTGACCCTGCAGGCAGCAGTACAGTGTGTGACTGAGGCTGACCTCCACTGCCACAAACCAAACTCACTTAGGGTTACAAACGCCAAATCCCAAAGGATATCATCAAGCCTCTAACCCAGCAACACAATCTCTAAAAACCTACTCAAAGGCACTTAACAACTCCTCAGGGTCCCAGGAACTACAGGACAGGCAGTGCACATTTCATGTAACAGCAAATAATAGGAGACAACCTAACATTCCATGAAAACAAGAAGGAAGAAGGAAAATGCTGTCATAGGTCATTACTACAGAACGCTACTGGCCCTAACAAAACACTCTGGTACTTGGGGGGCCTGGGGTGGGAATCAATTACACAATGTTTATACAAAATGATATAATTCTGGTAAAAATAAATTAGACTATATTTACATGCATGTAGGTATATTTATTTCTGTCTGTGCAGAAAATGTCTGGAGTGACACCCAACAAATTATTAGTAGTGTTTAGCCCTATAAAGTGATTTATTTGGCTCGGGGGGGGGGTGTTGACAGATTTCATTTTTTACTTCATACGTTTTAACTTGTTAAATTTTTTTTTAAGGGCCGCACCTGCAGCACATGGAAGTTCCCAGGCTAGGAGATGGAGCTGTAACTGCCGACCTGCACCACAGCCACAGCTATGCCCAATTCGAGCTGCATCTGAAGGACATCTATTTTAGAGCTCAAGGCAACACTGGATCCTTTAACCCACTGAGCGTGGCCAGTGATTGAACTTGCATCCTCATGGATACTAGTCAGGTTCTTAACCCGCTGAGCCACAATGGGAACTCCTTGAACTCGTTAAATTTTTGCTCACAATAATCATATACTCTTGTAATTTATATGGAAGATGGTTTGATAATGTACTATGATTACATAAGCTGTCACTGCAGGAAATGGAATGAATTCTATGTACTATTTTTGAAACTTCTTATGAGATTAAAATCATTCCAAAATTAAAAGTTTTAAAATATATGGGAGAGACTATATGAAATTGATGTCATTTCTTTTTTAAATATTTGATAAAATTTGTCAGTGAAATCATCTGGGCTTGTAGATTTATTTTTCAGAATGTTGGTTTTGCTTTTATTTTTCTTCCCTCTTCTGCTTGTCTTTACTTTCGAGCAGTTTAAGGCTCACAAGCAAAACTGACGGCAAGGTATGGAGAGTTCCAACCATCGCCGTCTCCATTATAACCGTCCCCCACCAGAGTGGTGTGTTTGCTACAAATGATAAAACTACACTGACACATCATAATCGCCCAAGCCCGTATGGTTCACTCTCGCTGTCACACATTCCATGGGTTTGGACAAATAAGTAATGACATATCAGGACATGTAGGGTATCATACAGGGTATTTCACTGCCCTAAAAACCATCTGTGCTCTGACTAAACATCCCTCTCCCCACCCCACCCCCGAGCCCCTGGCAACCAATAATCTTTTTAGTGTCTCCACAGTTTTTCAGAATAGTTGGGGAAAATGGTCTTTTCAGCTTGATTTATTTCACTTAGTAACATGCATTTAAGATTGCTGCATGTCTTTTCTTCACTTGATAATTTATTTCTTTTTACTGCTGAATAATATTCCATTGTCTGGATGTACCAGTTTATTTATGCACTCACCTACTGAAGGACACATATTTTAGTTGCTTCCAAGCTTGAGTAATTATGAATTAAAGCCCCTGTAGACATCTATGTCCAGGTTTTTGTGTGGACATATGTTTTCAATCCCTTTGGATAAATACCCAAATGATATAATTCTGGTAAAAATAGACTATATTTACATGCATGTAGGTATATATCATACAGTAAGTGTATGTCTAGTTTTGTAAGAGACCACCAAACAACGTCCAAAGCAACCACGCCAGTTTGCATTCCCATCAGCAGTAAGAGTGTTGCTCCGCACCCACACCAGAATTCGGTGCTGTCAGTGTCCTAAACTTAGGGTGTTCTGATAAGTCAGTAATAGTATCTTGCTTTGATTTGCACTTCCTTGATGACAAAGAATGCGCACCATCTTTTCATATACTTATTTGCCATCTGTATGTCTGTTAAGGTCTTTGGCCTATTTTGACATCAAGTTATTTGTTTTCTTATTGTTGAGTTTTAAGGGTTCTTTGCATACTCTAGGTAACAGACCTTTATCAGATGTGCCTTTTGCAAATACTTTCTTCCAGTTAGTAGCTTGTCTTCTCATCCTCTTGACACTCTTTCATAGAGCAGAAGTTTTACTTTTTTTTTCTTTCTGTCTTTTTTAGGGCTGCACCTGCAACATAAGGAGGTTCCCAGGCCAGGGGTCGAATTGGAGCTGTTGCTGCTGGCCTACGCCACAGCCACAGCAACACAGGATCCAAGCTGCGTCTGCAACCTACACCACAGTTCATGGCAACGCTGGATCCTTAACCTACTGAGCGATGCCAGGGAGCGAACCCGCAACCTAATGGTTCCTAGTCAGATTCGTTTCCGCTGCGCCACAACGGGAACCCTCAGAAGTTTTACTTTTAATGAAGTCTGGCTTATCAATTATTTCTATCATGGATCATGCCTTTGGTGTTATATTAAAAGAGTCGTTAATACAACTGTTGAATTGTAGAAGTTGTTTGATTATTTTAGAGATTAAGCCCTTGTCGACTGCATCGTTTGAAAAAATTTTCTCCCATTCCATAGGTTATCTTTTTTTTTTAATAGTTTCCTTAGCTGTGCAAAAGCCTGTAAGTTTGATTAGGTCCAATTGGCCAGCATTGTGCTTTAATTTCCAATTCCACACGTTCATTGATGGTATAAAGGGAAATAATTAACTTTAACTTTGAATCCTGTAATCTTGCTATAATTGCTTATCAGTTCTAGGTTTTTTGTTCGTTTTGTTTTGTAGTTGAGTCTTTTGGGCTTTCTACATAGACGATCACGTTATCTGCAGAGAGTTTTATTTCTTCCTTCCCAATCTATATAACTTTTATTTACTTTGCTTGTCTTAATGCATCAGCTAAACTTCCAAGACAATGTTGAAAAAGAATGATGAGAGGGGACATCATTGCTCCTTCATCTGATCTTACTGGGGAAGCCTGAGTTTCTCTCACTAAGTAAATTAATGTTAGCTGTGGGGTTTTTTGATAGATATTTTTTATCAAATTGAGAAAGTTCCCCTACTATTGCTAATTTCTTGAGTTTTTTTCTTTAATCATAAATGGGTGTTGAATTTTGTCAAGTGCTTTTTCTCTGATGTGATCATGTGATTTTTTTTTTAAGCCTGCTGATGTGATCATGTGATTTTTTTTTTTTAAGCCTGCTGATGTGATGTATTCTATTAATTTATTTTTGAACAACCAGCCTTGCAGACCTGGAATATATCCTGCTTGATCATAATGTGTCTTTTAACAGATCGTTGGATTCAATTTGCTAATATTTTGTTGAGGGTTTTTACATCTATTTTCACCAGAGATATCAGTCTACAGTTTTCTTTTCCTGTAACGTCTCTGTCCTATTCTGGTACAAGGGTAACGCAGGACTGATAGAAGGAGTTAGGAGGTGTTCCCTCTGTTTCTATCCTATGGAAGAGACTACAGAGAACTGGAATCATTTCTTCCTTAAATGTCTGGTAGAATTCACCAGTGAACCCATCTGTCCAGTGCTTTTGTTTTGGAAGGTAGTTAATTATTGATTCAATTTCTTTATTAGATATAGGCCTATTCAGATCATCTACTTCTTGTGTGAATTTTGGCAAATGTGTCTTTTATGGAATTGATTTCATCTAGGTTATCAAGTTTGGTGGCACAGTGTCACTCATAGTATTCTTTTATTATTCTTTTAATGTCCAAAAGTATGATTTCCCCTCTTTTGTTTCTGGTATTAGTAATTTGTGTCCTCTCTCCTTCTTAGTTAGCCTGACTAGATGGAAGCTTATCAATTTTATTGATCTTTTCAAAAAAACTAGCTTCTGATTTCACTGATTTTCTCTACTGACTTCTAGTTTTCAATTTCATGGATTTCTGGTCTAATTCTTATTATTTTATTCTACTTACTTTGGATTTAATTTGTTCTTTTTCTAGTTTCCTAGGGTGGAAACTTAGATTACTGATCTTCTTTTGATCGAAACATAATTGACATAAAACATTATATTAGTTTCAGGTATACAACATGATTCAATATGTGCTTCCTGTACACTTGGGAAGAATTACATTCTGCTGTAGTTGGACAAAGAGAACAATTACATTCTGCTGTAGCTGGACAAAGAGAACAATTACATTCTGCTGTAGTTGGACAAAGAGAACAATTACAATCTGCTGTAGTTGGGCAAAGAGAAGAATTACAAAATTACATTCTGCTGTAGCTGGGTAAAGCAGTCTATAAATGATGATGACTGATGGTGGCGCTCAGTTCAATTATGTCCTTACTGATTTTCTGCTGGCTAGATTTGTTCATTCCTGAGACAGAGGTGTCAGTCTCTAGCTACAATACTGGACTCATCTATTATATCACATAAATGTGTAAATAAATTATAAACCTCTTAAAAATCACATTTAATGAAAGAATGCTTTTTTATAGAAAGAGCACAATTTATCCATTATTGATGAGCATTTTGGGTCATTTCTAGTTTGGAGCTATTATGAACACTCAGGTATTATTTCTATGAACATTCTGGCACTTTTTTCTTTTTAACATACGAATGCACTTCTGTTAAGTATATGCTTAGAAGCGGAATAGCTGGATCATATAGTATTCACACAATCCACTACAGTGGATGCTACCAGTTTTCCATTGTGGTTTATCAGTAGAACCTGAGAGTTCCCTTTACCCCATATATTCTCTAACACTCCATCTTTTCCTTCTATTTAATTTTAACCGTTTAGGAGTTCCCGTCGTGGCGCAGTGGTTAACGAAGCTGACTAGGAACCATGAGGTCGCGGGTTCGATCCCTGGCCTTGCTCAGTGGGTTAATGATCCGGCGTTGCCGTGAGCTGTGGTGTAGGTCGCAGATGTGGCTCGGATCCTGTGTTGCTGTGGCCGTGGCGTGGGCCAGTGGCTACAGCTCTGATTAGACCCCTAGCCTGGGAACCTCCACATGCCGCGGGTGCGGCCCTAAAATGACAAAAGACAAAAAATAAATAAATAATAATTTTAACCGTTTAGGTATTAAACTTATGCTTTCCTTTTTTTTTTTTTTTTAATTGAAGCACAGTTGATTTACAAAGCTGCATTAGTCTGGTGTACGGAAAAGTGAGTCAGTCTTTTATATATATGTATGTATTCTTTTTCATATTCAATGAAAGATGCTGTTAAATATCAGCTGGTGGGATTAAACCACATGATAGTATGATTCATACTGGATGCTCATAACTAGAACTTAGAACACTCTCACAACTGAAAGGGGAACATAAAATAAACACCCGCTCCCGTGTTTCCCAGTATTTCAGCTGCACAGCTCCTGCTGGGATGAACTCTTGTGAGGACTGTGAGGAAGAGCTGCTCTGGTGGGGAGGGTGGGCCTGCCCTCTGGGCACCTTCCTCCCAAGGGAGCAGCAGGGCCGACGGGAAACCACTAGAAAGGACACCCTAACCTCGCCACCACCCCAGCTCCCCCAGCTCGATCCACCTCACCCCTGTCCTCCCCACTCAGACAGCGCTCCCTGTGCAGACCGACCTGACTTTCCAGAGTCTAGACTGCTATGAAGTTCTTTTCAATCTTCAAAACTGCTACCATTTCAGTGAGATTTGGGGAAGGGACTCTTCTGTACCTGACGACTTGGTTGTGAAACTGACCTAGAAAATCTTTCACACACACAGATAAATGCTCCTTGTCTTGAAACCCTCTCCTCCCTTGGCTGCACAGATGCCCACACTCTTGCTTTTGCTCTTGCTGTGGCCCTCCTGAGTCTTCCCGTGGTCTCCTTTCTCTGCCTTTCCCCTTCGGGTGTGGGTTCCTCGAGGGTCTGCCCTAGGCGTCCTTTGCATTACAGTGTTTCATGCAGGGCTATCGTATACACTTTGATTATGGTGACTGCGCCAATGACTTCCAAATTTCTGCTTTGAGACCAGCCCTTTCTAGAAAGTACCAGTCCTACACATCCAAATGCCCCCTCCCTAGACACCATTACTCAGGTCTCCCGGATGACTCACGCCCAACAGGTATGAAGAGACGCGTTCTGTTCCACATCTTCACGAACAGGCCCGTCACGTCCCAGTCACTCATTTCAGAAACTCGAGAGTCATCCTAGACCCTCTTTCAACGCCCAGCTCTACACACCACAGCCTGCTGATGCTACTTCAGACCATCCTCCTCACCCCACGGGCTCAGTCTCCACCCAGGCCTTCACAGTCGCTTGCCCCAAAGGGTTCTTTAACAGGTCTAATCTTCTGCTCTCAGTGTCACAGTTATTCAAACTGCTCTCTACATGGAGGAGACCTGCTTAAAATAAAGCACCCAAGAATAACCACCCTCTTAGCCCTTTTCAAAAACAGAAAATTGGTCATCTGTGTTCTCAAGAATTTGTGGGTTCTTGAATGCACACCCTACTCTAACTTTGATCTCCTCCCCAATGTCAAGAGCAGGGACAGAAAACTGCGTAAGGGATATGCATTACGCTTTTTAACAGAATGCCTTGCAGCAGAGCGTACACTTTGCTGTGCTGTCCAATATAACAGCCATTAGCCATATGTGGCCATTTAAATTTTCATTAATTAAAAGTAAGTTAAATGACTATTTAGTTCCCTAGTCCCCTGGCCACCTTTCGGGTGTTTAAGCCACCTGTGGCTGGTAGTTGCCACACCAAACAGCACAAAACCTTCCTACCACCACAGGAAGTTCCACTGTGCCTGTCCCCTCATGGCCACAACACCCACCTGGCTGTTGGTGGCATTAGCGTTTGTTCCAGCACTGGTCTAGATGCCAGAGTCCAGTCCAAATGCCTTGCAGGGATGCACGACCCGCCCCCCTCCCCAGGAGCTAGCCCTGCCTGTCCCAACCTGCTCCCTCTACCCCCCGGCCTGGGGGACACTGTCTGGAAACCCAGACCCACTGAGCCCTGGATTATCTCCCTCTGTCCAGCATGTTCCTTCTTGCTCTGCTCCACCTTCCTCACGCATGCTCCCAAAACAAATCTAGAAGAAACCTTATTTCCTAGACTGGCCCTGGTTGCCCGGCCCTGAAGGCACTCCCCTTTTGAGCTGACTGGGTCCTGCACATACTTCACAATACTGCTACTGTTTATGTGCCTTTCAGCCCCACTAGTCAGAGCCTTTCTAGTCAGGCTGCTGAGGCTGTCAACAGACAGGATGACACGCTGAGGATCTTAGTCTGTTTGGGCTGCTGTAACAAATGCCGGCGGGCTGGTGAAACAGCAGGCTGTACCACAGTACTGGAGGCTGGGTGTCTGAGGTCCAGGTGTTGCAAGGCTCATGGTCCCCCCTGTGGCCTTTATCCTGGCATGCAGACGACAGCCCAGTCTGGGTCCTCATGTGGTCTCTTTTCTGTGTGGGTGCACTCTGGGGGTCTCTCTCTCTCTCTCTAAGGACACCAGTCCTACTGGATTGGGACCCCACCGATACGACCTCGTTAAACCTTAACACCTCCTTAAAGAACTATAGTCATAATGGGGGTTAGGGCTTCAACACAGGAATTTTGGGGGACACAATTCAGTCTGTGACACCGAGATTATCTAATGATGAGGCTGGAATCTGTATTTCTATAACTTTTCTGTAACTTTTCACTTCAAAACCATCCTAATTCTAGTGTTTCCTAGCTGCTGCCTGAAAAGGCTAATCTGTAGCCTCCATCTTCAGAGATAACCTAAGGACACAACTCATGAGTGATACAAGAACTTACCGCAACATGCTCTTTTACCAGGACAAGCACAAGACATGCCCTTCGACGTTTCAGATACTCAATTTAAAGGCTCTTTACCAAAGACCCTATAGAAAAATGTTCTGAGATATGAGCGGGAATAACAGTTCTTTTTCTATTTCCAAAACGGTAATCTTAAATCATGAGTAGTCAGTGTAGACTCAAGGAACAGGTTATTCTTTCATTAAAGCTGAAAAACACAAAGCCAGGTGTAAGCAGAACCCCCTGCACGATCCCTGTCCCCCGCGAACACGTGAGGTGCCGTCCCAAGGATCCAGGAGCACTCAGGAGCACAGGCCACTCGGCTGCTGTGTGCAAAGGGGCCCTAGGCACACCGTCCGAGAGCCTCTGTAACAGAGGGGACCGCCTTTAGGGTTTCCTTCCCTGGCCACAGAGGTCTGTCTTTGCTACATCACACATAACTTCCTAGTCGTTTTAATACGCAAGTGTAACGCCAGAAATGTTAGATAATTCAAGAGTATAAAGACCAATCCACAAGGATTATGTCAAGTCTCACTCAGAGGCAAGCTCACTGCAAACAAGATGCTACAGAAAGAGTTTAAGGATTTGCCAGCAGAGCAGAATCACGTGTTTCCCATTCAGGTCACCTACTTCCGTCCCCCCTCTCCTCAGCTGTGCCACAGCAGAGCGAGCAAATGCTTCATGAGCTCATTTTTATATTAAATAAATATTACATATCATATCAAGCAAAGAACACACTAAAAGAAATTAAAATGTGTTTTCAAAATTACAAGTCTTCAAAAAGCTAAAAGAATCCAGCAACACCAAACCAGATTTACAACAAATGCTGAAGGAACTTTTCTAAGTGAAAAAGAAAAGGCCATAACTAGAAACAAGGAAATTACAAAGTGGGAAAGCTCATGGGTAAAAGCAAACATACCCTAAAGACAGGAGATCATCCACACAAAAGTATGACATCAAAACCAGTAAACGCGAGAGGAGGAGAGTTCAAAATTATACACCTTTAGTACTTTTCAACTAAAACCTCTGAGAACCCATCGGGCCCATCTCAGCCGAAAGGCCACAGCGGTGGCCCATCTGCTGACACCTGCGAGGGCGCCCCGTGTGCCCAGCGCGCAGCAGGGACGGTGACTCCACTCCCCGGCCCCTGCTCCAGGAAGACTCTTCAGCAGACCTGGGCCCCTCCCCGAGCCTCTTTTCAAAGTCGAAGTTCTGAATGTACCTTTACTTCACCTTGTGAGACTGAAGGTCAAAGGAGGGCAGCGAAGTAACGGCCCACGGAGGCTGCCCTGCGTGCAGGACTCCGACCCACACCCACCACGCCACGCGGCTCTGTCACCAGAAGAGATGGCCCGCTCCTACCTGCTGCCAGCAGGGGCCCAGGGAGAGAAACCCAGGCAGAAACAAGGCCCCTCACTCAGCACCCCGTCCTCTGCCCCCAGCCTTGCCGCGGGGACAGAGGCCCCGCTCCACGGTGCCCTCTCCCCCAGAATGACCCTGACTCCGGGGAGACTCGGAGGGCCCTGGGGGACCTCTCCTCCTGTTCCTTGTCCGCCTCTGCTCCACGCATGCGGCCCTCAGGTGGCTCCTTGCACAGAACCGTGGTCTGCCCTGGGGCGCGCCTCCGCCCAGGCAAGCCTCCCAGAAACGCGGTTGCTCCTCTCAGCTCCAACGAGGGGAGAGCCCTTCTCAGGGAGCCCTTCCCGTCCAGCCTCGAGGAGACTGCAGTCTCCCAACCCAGATACACGAACACAGGCTCTCGGTCCCCCCTCCCGCCCTGTCCTTCCCAATAGCATTTATCAGAATCTAACAGTCCATTTTTATTCCCATTATCGTCTGCTCCCCCGTTCAGAACGTTAAGTCCGCTGGAGGAGAAGCCTCTGCAGCGCCGCCACGCGGCTGCCTCGCACACGTCACGCTCAGGGCGCGCAAGGCAGCTCTTCTGCGATGAACGGATGGCTGAGCCCCGCTCAGGCCCAGCCATCCCCTTCTCTTCCCATCTCTCGAGAGGACTTGCAGGGTCTCAAACCCAATCCTAGCACTCAATTCTTAATTCCTCGCTGTCCTCCTCGCAAAGCAAACGTCCTTGGTGCCCCTGAGAGCCCACCTCAGCTCCGGTCACGTCTCACCTCTTCCCCACAGCCGTTGCCCTGAGTCCAGCTCCGTTTCTCACCCCGCACCGCCTCCTACCTGGTCCCTCCGGGTTCACCTGCCTACTTCCAGTCCCTTCCCGACACAGCACCCAGTGAGTCTTTAAGGACGTAAGTGCTCAGAGCAGTGAAGCCCCAGTGGTCCCACTGGACACTCGGGATAGGGGCCAAAGACCCTCAGGCTGGCCTGCCTTCCACAGCCCGACCCGCCACCCTAGCCTGTGAGTCACCAGGCTCATCCCACTGTGGCCGAGGCCCAGCTAGCCCATCTGCCTGGACGCGCTCTCCCCGGTCACATGACACGGAAGGCTCCTCCCGCCACTCCATTTGCCTGCACGAAGGCATTTTCTGACCCTCGGTCTAAAGTCACCTCCCCACGGCCCCAGCCTCCCTTCCTCTACCAGCTGTTAAGTCAAATGGAGAGGACAAACAGTGCCTTTCTTCACACCAGGTCCTGCAGGTGTAAGAGGCCAACGGCCACGGATGACACAGCAGCCAGCTCTGTGCCTGGGACACAGAGGAGGGCAAGGCAGGCTTGGCCCCTGCTCTCACAAAAGGTCACAGTAGACAACAAAGCCAGAGCCAGCCGCAGGCAAGAGGGTCCTGAGAAAGCAAACAGCTCAATTCAGTACACACTGACCAACAACTATGTACCAGGTCCAATCTCAAAAGAGCAAACTGTCAATAAGGGAGGCAGACAATAAAACCGAAAGCACCAGATAAACCAACCTTCCCAACATGGGTCTAACTGGTGACCCTGAACAGACTCACAGACGTGGAGAACAGACACGGAGAAGAGACTTGTGGCTGCCAAGGGGAGGGGGAGAGAGTGGGACGGACTGGGAGTCTGGGGTTAATAGATGCAAACGCTTACATTTAGAAAGGAGGACAGCAAGGACCCACTGTACAGCACGAGGAACCAAACCGAATCTCCTGGGATACACCACAATGGAAAATAACGTTTAAAAAAAGAACGTATATATGTATGGCTGAGTCACTTTGCTGTACAGCAGAAACTGGCACAGCACTATAAATCAACTGTACTTTAACAAAAAATAAAAACAAAAACATAAACCAGTGACCCTGTGTGGCAGTTCAGGTCCTCCACGAAGCAGATGTCACGACAGGATTAGACGTGCAAGAGATTTACGTGGAGAAATGGGGAGGGCACCAGAGGAGGCTGGAGAGCTGTCCGCTGTGGCTGCGGTGGGTCCCTGTGGAAGGAAGAGGCAGGCAGCTTGGGAGGAAAGGTCCTAGACTCTTGGCAGCGCCAAGAAAGTTTCAGGCCAGTGTGGGGTCCTTGAGCCAAAGTCCCCGTCAGGAGTGACAGCCCCCCAGGAATGCAGACTCCTGCAGCAGGAGTCACGGCCTCTGTGTGAAGTCAGTGTGGACCCAGGGTCCAGAGGATGAGGCCGCAGGTGGGTCCTGGTCACTGAGAGGCCAGATTAGACTTGACTCTTCAGGCTCCACACCAGTGGCGCCTCTCCAGCTCAGCTGGACTCCATGGCACATTCGTCTCATTCTCTTTTCTTCCTCGTAGCTCAGAGCCACAATCTCACAGCCTGATTCAGTGGCTCCCGGGGGCACAGGTCAGTCCTGACAGCTTCACCGAACCTGAAAAATTATTACCTAAAAGCTAAGTATTCAACCAATTATAATTATGGAGGATTCGTGATTTGACACTGAGAATAAACACCAAGTGTGTTTTTACTCTTCTGTTAATTCAACAAACATTCAGTGAAACACCTAAAAAGTGCTAGGCACTAAAGACATGAAAATGAACAAATCCAAACTCCTCTGGAAGTGCTCTCTGTGAAGTGGCAAAGAAAAGCCACCAAACAACAAACACAAAACTGGAATAATCCTGTATGAGTGATACAGTAAGTGCGGAAGGGACAAAAACAGCAGGCACCTAACTTGAGGCGGGGGGGGGGGCTGTTCTTAGAGGAGGGCAGAGCTTCAAAGATAAAGTGACGCTTAAACTTAAGTCTTAAAACTAAGGCAGCAACTCAGCAGGTACAGAAAGTTGGTAATGAACAGCACGGGCAAGGTTTCAGGATATGAAAATGGAAATCCTAGTACCAATATCCTTTTAAAACTTATAAATCGAAATTATTTAAAGAGACAACTGTATTAGAATGATTTACTATAGAGAGAAAAAAATTCCGTTTTTTTTGTTTAAAGGGCTGCATGTGCTGTATATCGAAGTTCCTAGGCTAGGGGTCGAATCAGAGCTACAGCCGCTAGCCTATGCCTCAGCCACAGCAATGCCAGATCCGACGTGTCCCTGACCTGCACCACAGCTCACAGCAACGCCAGATCCTTAACCCACTGAGTGAGGCCAGGGGTCGAACCTGCATCCTCATGATTACTAGTCAGGTTCATTACCATTGAGCCACAATGGGAGCTCCCAGAAAAAAAAAATTCTAAAGGGAATATACCTGAATCATAAACAATGGATTTATGCATAAAATGGGACAGACATATAAGCAGCTAGTCAGTACAATTTCTAAAGATTTCAAACATATGTTTTATAAACTGAAACATGTGACTGTCCTTACAAATACAAACAGAAATCATCTTATGCCAGACAACAGCCTTAAAAATGTTACAAAAAAATAAAAGAACTACATGATGATATCCAGGTATTTCCTTAAAAGCTGTTAGTGATACAGGTCTAGAGTCCTCAAAAGTGTTGGCCTCAGGAACACCTCACACTCTTAACATTACTGAGGACCCCAGAGGGCTTTTGTTTGTGAGCTATCAATGTTCACCATATCAGAAGTATCTTTAAAACTATGAAATTTTTTAAATATTTAATTAAAAAAACAACAGGAGTTCCCCTTGTGGCTCAGCAGTAACAAACCCAACTAACATCCATGAGGACACAGGTTCGATCCCTGGCCCAGCTCAGTGTGTTGGGACCTGGCGTTGCTGTGAACTGTGGTATCGGTCGCAGATGCAGGCTGGATCTGGCGTTGCTGTGGCTGTGATGTAGGCTGGCAGCTGAAGCTCCAATTTGACCCCTGGTCCAGGAATTTCCATATGCCTCAGGTTTGGCCCTAAAAAGACAAAAAACAAACAAAAAATTATAATGAACTTACCATGTTAACATAAGTAATATTTTAAATGAAAAATCATAGGTGTCCAAAGCATTTAGTGAATACAGGCATTGTTTTACAAGGCTCTCTAACACCTGGCTTTCCTCTCTGCTTGGGCATTCAATTAGCTGCAGGATGTGCGGCTGAGGCTGTGAAACAAATCCAGCCTCACACACATGGGCTGAAAAGGGAGGAGTATTCAGCAGCCTTTCCAGATCACTGCGGACATTCTTCTCTGACAGCACACCAACACTAGGCGAGTGGTAGCTTCTGAAACAAAAGTTATAATGTAGAATCTAAAACCTTATCAATGAACTTTCCGTACTGTTACGTAGCAATCCACTGGTATAGCTTTACCCACGCACCAGTTTGCAGCATGATCATTTGGAAAATACTGCTTCACAGAGTTATGCAGATCTTCCAAATGCTGACACATTTCCTTAAATAATATCAATAACTCACATTTTCTAACATTGCTACCGATCCCATCAAAAAAGTCTTTAAGTACTGGGAAGCCGTCAAGCTCATGGTAGCAGATAAATGTTTTAAATTTTTTAATTTTTGCTTAAAAGCACAAATATTATCATTGGTCACAATTTCTAAAAGTTGTTCTTGATTTACTTCTCAGAAAATGTCCAACAAATACCCAACTTCGAATAACTGCAGTGTGTCTACCACACATTTTTTTCAAGTAAAAGTCACACCTCACAATGAAAGTGGCCAGTTTGTTTTACAGCTTAAACTGCTCACCTGCCACTCCTCAAACAGGCCCTAGACTTCTCAGTGCAGCAGACACGCTTCACTCCCCATTCCTCACAAAGAGACTAGAAGAAGTACTCAGGGTTGAGATTTAAGAAAACTCTAAATCAACTATAATGGAAAAAGTAAAAATCATAAACAAACAAAGAAAAAAGAAAAGAAAAAGAAAACTGTTGCTGCCTCAGTGAGGAAGGATATGTCTAAGTTTTCTAATGTGGGGAGGTGGTGACTATCAGTGCAATCTGAGGCCCTTGCCTCAATTCTGGCCAAGACATCAGGAGTTTTACCCATCACTGTTTCTGCACCATCATTACAAAGAGGGAAAACAGAAACGAAATCCTGGAGTTCCTGTCATAGCTCAGTGGTAATGAACACGACTAGGATCCATGAGGATGCAAGTTCGATCCCTGGCCTGGCTCAGTGGGTTAAGGATCCAGCGCTGCCATGAGCTACGGTGTAGATGCGGCTTGGATCCCACGTTGCTGTGGCTGTGGTGTGGGCCGGCAGCTACAGTTCCAATTCGAACCCTAGCCTGGGAACTTCCATATGCCATGGGTGTGGCCCTCAAAACACCCATCCACACTACACACACTCACAACCACACAACCCAAAACACAACCACAAACTCTCACCCACAGCAACACACAAAATTACAAAACACACAACCACACAACACACACTCACATGAGCACACACCACACAAAAGAAAAAAAAAAGGCATGCAATCCTAGCGTTATCATAAAAATAGTTTTCCCTCTTAGGCCCCCAGCAAAGGTCTTAGGGACCCCAAGAGGTATGTGGACCACAGTTTGGGAACCAGTGGCAGATTACTTCTAGAAGAAAATACAAGAAATGGATATCAGAGGCCACCTTTGGGAAGAGGCCAGGAGTGGGAGGGAGGCTCATTCTGTCCCATATTTCCTTGAAACTGTTCATTTCTCTGCAATATGTATCTATCTGTGTTACTATTTTAATACAACATTGTGCAAAGCTGTGTGATCAATAGAGATACAAAGCTAAATCTGACTACTGGCAGCGAAAACATTACCTAGCACCCAGCAAGTTCAACAGTTACCCAATAAATGAATATATACATATATTAATAACAAATAGTGGTAAGAACTCCAAAAGAAGGGTCAAGCGTGAGGAGAATTCTGAGAAGGTGGCCACATCAGAGATAATCAGGAAAGGGTCAAAATGAGAAGACACTTGGGATGGACTTTGAACAGATGAACGAAACTGGACACAAGAACTTTAGCATGCCACAAAATATTCAGGAAGCACAACAAATGTTTGCCTATGTGAAAGCAATGTCAGGCTGTCATTTGAAAATTAAGAGTTCTAAATTTTATAAATTAGAGACATTTAAAGAAGAAAAAGGGCTTTGTGAAAGAAGTCCTTTCCTCTAATACACAAATGGAGATTTCCCCCTTTTTGGTTGACTCCATCCAAGCTGGGGCTCCTGCACTATCAGACTGCAGGAAAACAAGAAACAGACTAACGTTAGGGCTACAGGATAGAACTACTAACCAGAAAGAAAAAACAGGAGTGGGACAAATTTAATCTATTGTGTAGGAATTTCCTCTCTAAACCTCTGCAGGCCACTAAAACAAAGAACAAATTTTTATACCATCATCCTGGTTTTTAAAGCAGTTCAGCAACAACAGCCCCAAGATACTGTAGAGAACCAAAATCAGTTGTGAGGCATGTTGAAGGCAATTTCATACAATAATAGGCAAAGTACAAGTACTTGGGCATTAATTTCTTTTATACCTCTAATAACCTCATTTGCATCCACAGCCACTCTGATATGCTTTGAGGAGCCACATATGTGAATTCTTCTAGCATGTTCATGGTGGTGGGGGTTGGGGGACCTTCTAAGAAGAATGAGGTTCTGTGCAACTTCGCCCATCATCCTCATCTTAACTTGAGGGGGACCCCTCAGTCAAGAAGGGCGAAAGAGCCAGGAAAGGGAGCAAGACCACAGCTGGGCCTTACTCCCCTCAGGGTTATCCATGATAGAAAGTCAACAGCCTTACTCCCCTCAGGGTTATCCATGAAAGAAATCAGTGCACTCTAAGACCAGAACCTTCCCTGAGGTGGCCGGCAATTACAAGGACCGATGAGAAGCCAGTGAGAATGCTGGAGAACAAGCCCACTTGTGAGCTACAAATAAAGGCAGGGGCATACTTTCAACTAGTCCAGGCTGCGTACAGGCTGATGGAGGTCGTGCAGGATTCTCCAGATCACCCAGGCATCTATCACTGACTACACATCTCCACGGAGGCAGCATTTTGTCTGTCTTAAGTTTCCTCTTCTCTCCAACATTCTTCACAGTGTCATCTCTAAGTTTTAAGCAATGTCTCACTCAGATGAATGCGAGGGCTGTGAAGGCATGCTATCTTGACACTGCTTTATTCTAAAAGTTTCTCTCAAAAGGGGGGGTGGGGTGGGGGAGAGGGAAATAGCCCCACAGCACACGGGGCAAAAAAGTCCTACTTCTACTTGATGGAAATATAAAAACGGTAATGACAGTGACACTGACTTCAGTTGCTTTAGGACCAGGCTTCACTAAATAACATCTTCTTTAATTATATAAATAAAATCATACCAGTTTCAAGACACTTTCACATGTACTAGCTGAATCTTCACAAAAACTGTGGGACAAGGCTGGTATCCACCTCCATTCACGGCCGACCAAACGCAAATTCAGAAAAGTTATAATTCACGGAGGTTCATGGACAGGTACAGATGTGAAGCTGCCGAAACTCTGCCCAAGCCTAAGTTCCTACTGCGAAGCACCTCCAAGTCCAAGGGGGAAGCCCCTGTCAACCAGAACCACAGTACAAGCTGACGCCGCCAGCATCAAAGGTTTGGAAGCTCCCTGGGACCAGAACCAAGCATGACTGTGCCCGAGTAATCACTCACCTATGTGGGCCAAAACAAAGGTGTCAGGCCAATCCAGAAGGTGGGACAGAAGCCAGGGCTCCCAGCTCCTGGGCTGCACTGCACGCTGCTGTCCCTTCCCTTCAACGCTGTTCGCCTCCTTCCTCAGATTAAGCTATGCTGCCAGGTTCCTGTCTACCTACAAATAACCCGATACCCTTTACGTATCTAAACATCCTCTACACATGTCAAAAATGACAACAGTATAAACAGATTCCATAGAGAAGCATTTCTTCTGTTGAAGGACTTGTCTTTACACGTGTTCTGTCATACAAATTGTGAAGCTCTCTGAGGAAAGGATTCAATCTTAACTAACCATCAACTCTTAGAAAGAACTCAAACATACAAGCACAAAACAACAAGGAACCAGAGGAATAATGAATACACTGGAGAAGAAATTAGGAGCAATATGAAAAAACATATTTGAAATGTGTAAAGCCTAAATTGTACCTACGTGATGTTCCCCGGATGAAGAACTATAACAAACTCAGGACAGCAGTTCCTAATTTGAGTTTTTCAGATTTTCCAAGAGCGTCTAATCACCAAGAATTCTCAAATCTATCCCTTTCCAATTGCACTTCCATTTAAAAAAAAAAAAATGCCACATCACAAAACTTAAAAATTTGGATGTTGAGGAGTTCCCATAGTGGCTCAGAGTTAAAGAACCCGACCAGTATCCACGAGGATGCAGGTTCAATCCCTGGTCTCACTCAGTGGGTAAAGGATACCAAGTTGCCGTGAGCTGTGGTGTAGGTCGCAGATGCAGCTTGGATCTGGCGTTGCTGTGGCTGTGGCGAAGGCCTGTGGCTGCAGCTCTGGTTTGACCCTTCCTAGCCTGGGAACTTCCATATGCCACAAGTGCAGCCCTAAAAAGACAAAAAATAAAAATAAAAAATAAAATAAAAATTTGGATGTTGAATTACAACAGTTGCAGGTTGATGTTGTATCACCTGTAAAACAAAGATAACAACAGCACCAACTCCCTAAGGCTGGTGAGGGTTCAAGGAGTTAACACCACCCAGTGCATAGTTATTAGCTAGTTGTAAGAATTCACTACCCCAAACCAGTGAAACATACCAACCTGAAATTTAAAGTAAGAATAATAAGACTATGGAAAAAATGGATTCCAAAAGTTGAAAATGCATTTAAGTTTGTTTAATGTTTAAACAGTTAAACACTTAGATGCTTCTCCTCAAGGGCTACAATCCCGGATCCTGGCCAAGAACTTAACTTTGTGCCCTGACAGCCACACAGAAGTTCAGGACACAAGCCTTGGGAGCGATAACACACAGCCAGGTAACAGCACCCACGCCTCCGAAGCTGAATAACCCCAGTCTATTTCAAACAACCACTTACTGAATATACTTTTTAATTTTTAAAGGCCCCCTAAAAGCGGCTAACAACCCCGTTTTAAGTGTTCAGCGCTTTGCACACGTTAAGGTATTTCAGGCTTATTTCAGGCTCAGGAGAGAGGCAAGTGCCGGTATAAGCCGTCTCGAGGGGGAGGAAACCGAGGCACACGGGGCTGGAGCCGGAGCGGCTGCCCGCGCGCGGACGCGCAGCCCTGCGCCGGGCCCACCGCTCGGACCGAGCAGTCCCTCCCGCGCAGATTCCCGCCTGAGGCCAAGCCCCCCAAAGCGCGGCGACCCGCCCGGCGCCCAAAGGCTGGGGTCCCCTTCCGGTCGCGAGAAGCCGGTCCGGGGTCCCGGGTCCGCGGAGGGCCTGGCGGGGGCTCGGATCCGGGGTCGAGGGTGAGGGACCGGACAGGGGTCCCAGGTCCGCGGAGGGCCTGGCGGGGGTCCGGGGCAGGGTCCAGGGCGCCGGGGCGCTCACCTTCCGACAGTTCCAGCTCCAGCTCGGCCAGGCTCTCCCGCACCTCAGCCGGCAGGGGCACCGCCTCCAGCGGGCGCCCGCACTCGGCCATGGCCCCGCCGAAGGACAGCTGGCTGGCTCGCGCCGGGCGGGGTCGGGGCCGGGGGTCCCGCCGGGCTGAGCCCAGGCTGCGGCTACGTCGCTCCCCTCAGCCCGGCGCCCCGCATCCGCCCGCTGGCAGCGAAGAAGACCCGCAGGGGCGCGGCCCAGACGCTTCCACACTGTAGCGGGCGCGGGCGCGGGCGCGGGCGCGAGCTGGACGCGGAAGGCTTCTCTGGCGCCGCCGCCGCCCCGCGCGTGCCCGACTGCCCGCACAGCCCTACGTGGAGCGCGCGTTCGCCGCGGGATGGGCGGGAGAGGGGCGCGCGTGCGCGCGGGTCGCCGGCCTAATGGGAGCCCGGGCCCGCCCAGCAACACTGGAGGCTCGCTCCCATTGGCCCCATCAGGAGCGAGGACAACGTCACTCCCGAGAGGCTCTGCGCTTGGGGCGGGGTTGCGGACTGGTCTGAGCCCTGGCGCAGTTCTGAGCGCGGCCCGCTCGGTGTTCGCGTCTCGGGCACGAGCGCCCGTCGCCCCGACGTCCGAGTCGCGGGCCTCAGAGAGGCGGGCAGCGCGGACGCTGAGGAGGCGGGGTGCGCTGAACCTGAACTCCGGTGGCCCCCGTCCGCGGCTTTCCTCCCAGCACTGATGGGCCTCACGGCTGGACACCCTGGGCGCCGTGACCGTCCTGCGTGGGCGCGCCGTGACGAGTGTGTTAACTCAGGTGCTTTTCAAAACAGCCTTGGAAGGCACAGTATTGACCAGGAAGGAGCTCCAGCAGTCGTTTCAGACCGTGGGGTGACCTGGGGAAGTTCGAGGACAGGCATCGCGGAACAGCCCGTGTCCGGAGCGTGGGGGCTCGGAGGAGCTGAACTGAGATGCCCACGCACCCCGAGAATCCTGGAGGGGCGGTTCCCCAGTATCTGCTGGAAGTGTATCTGCCTGGTGCAAGGGTGGACTGTGATGGACACGAATCCCTGAACCGGTCACAGAGGGCCGCCTTCCTAGTTCGTATCCTTCCTGAGGTGACTGAGCAGAGCAGGCAGAAGTACAGAGATATGGCCGTTGGGCCCGACGTGGAAGGCCTCTGAGGAGTTCCCTTGCAGTGCACTGGGTTAAGGCTCTGGCATTGTCACTGCTGTGGTGCGAGTTGGATCCCTGGCCAGGGAACTTCAGCGTGCCCAAAATAAGTAATTTAAAACAAGTCCTGTGATAAGCAGTGCTAGCTCCGGGGCACAACAGACTGGCTGTAGCTTAGATGGGCCGGTATAGCCCTCTGCTTCCTTGGCCCACCCTGCTTCTTCCCCCTTCCTTTCACAGGTGTTGATGCCAGATACGCGTCGTGTACCGGACACTAGCTTACTGGCTGCTTATGGAGACCTTCCTGCAACAGTTGGTACCAGGAGTTTGAGAAGGCAAGAGATATGATGGGGTTTGAGGCTGAATCGCTCACCACTTGTGGGTGGAACACTCAGCCCCTCGCACAAAGTTATCTAAGTGTTAATGTTTCACGCGTGTTGAAGTAGGAGAGTGAATCAGTGTGAAATGGAACACACTAGTGGCCTTTTACATATGATAGCAATATTAGGAAGGATAATGGAATTAGCTAGCTATTCATTAGTGCTCCTGATGCCTTTAAGAAAAATAGTGGACAGCGGATGGCTAACAACAGACCGTTGAAAGCCATGGAGTCTCTGGTTGTACACAGAGAAATCCTCATCTCTGACACTGAAATGGTGAAGACAAGGGCCAGGCCAAGAATTAGTATCTCAAAGATGGCCAACACTCAGTCAAGGCATTCTGTTAGGCTAAGTTTGAGGCCCCGGTTGGGAAAATCTGAGCCCGTGACCCATGTGTCAGAGACACCTGATGTCTGGGTAGACACCCTAGGAGGTCTCAACTCCCCGACCACTTTGAACTTTCGGAGCCTGCCCATGTGGGCTGGTGTAGGCCTACCATCCTAGCATTCCCTTCCCCAGCCTGTTAGACACTAGGCATGTAATTTGTTTCTTGGCACAATTCAGCCAGAAACATGATGAGATAGAAAAGGGACTATAGCCCCCTCCTCCTCAAAAGAACTGCACGTTAGTTTGCTAGGGCTGTGGTAACAGTACCACAAACTGGGTGGCCTACCAAGAAGTAACTGTCTTTTGGAGCTCTCTTGTGGCAAAGCAGATTAAGGATCTGGCATTGTTGCTGCAGTGTCATGGGCCGCTGCTATGGCATGTGTTCGATCCCTGGCCCAGGAAACTTCCACATGCTTGGGCATGGCCCAAAAAAAAAAAAAATTGTCACAGTTCCAACAACTGGAAGTTAGAATAAGGTGACAGAGGGCTGTGAGGGCAGGATTTGCTCCATTCTTATCTGCCAGCTTCTAGCGGTTTACTCGAAATCCTTGGTGTTACTTGTTGTTGAATCATACCAGTCTCTGCTTTCAGGTTCCCATGGGTTTCTCCCAGACAAACACTGGTTGTTTCGGTGTCCGTATCCCTGGTTTTTAAAGGTGCCAGTCATTGGATTAGGACCTGCCCTGATTAATTCATCTTGATTTGATCATCTGCAAATAAGCTTATATTCTCAGGTCCTGGGGATTATTAGGACTTCAGCACCTTTTGGGCGGACAAAAGTCAACCCGTTACAGGCTGTAAAATCCAGCCAAGGAGCTGGGAGAGTTTATGTGGGCTGGATCATGACTGTGCTTGATGAGTGGTAGTCCCCAAAATCCTTGTGTTTCTTGTTTTTTTTTTTTGTTTTTTTTTTTTGTCTTTTTGCCTTATCTAGGGCCGCACCCGCGGCATATGGAGGTTCCCAGGCTAGGGGTCTAACAGGAGCTGTAGCTGCCGGCCTTCGCCACAGCCATAGCAACACAGGATCCAAGCCGCATCTGCAACCTACACCACAGCTGACGGCAACGCCGGATCCTTAACCCACTGAGCAAGGCCAGGGATTGAACCCACAACCTCATGGTTCCTAGTCGGATTCGTTAGCCACTGAGCCACGACAGGAACTCCCCTTGTGTTTCTTTTTGTATGGAAGTATAGTTGATTTACAATGTTGTGTTAACTTCTGCCATATAGCAAAGTGATTCAGATATGCACACACACACACACATATTCTTTTCCATTATGGTTTATCAGAGAACTTTAAATATTAAATATGTTTCCCTATGCTCTACAGTTGGACCTTATTTTTTATCCATGCTCTGAATAACAGTTTGCATGTGCTAACCCTAAACTCCAGTCCCTACCTCCACAACTACCCCCCTTTCCCTTGGCAATCACAGGTCCGTTCTCTAGATAAGTCTGTTTCTATTTTTTTCAATGAATGTTGTTATATTATAGTTGTACAATCATCATCACAACCCAGTTTTACAACATTTCCGTCACAAACCCCTGGCCCATCCCTCCCCCCATAACCTGTCTTCTTTGGTAACCGTAAATTTTTCAAAGTCTATGAGTCAGTTTCTGTTCTGCCAAGAAGTTCATTGCATCCATTTTTTAGATTCCACATGTAAGTGATAGCTTATGACATTTAGATCTCACTGTCTGACTGACTTCACTTAGCATGGTAATTTCTAGGTTCATCCATGTTGCTGTAAATGCCATTATTTCATTCCTTTTCACGGCTAAGTAATATTCCATTGTGTATATATACCACATCTTCTTTAGCCACTCCTCTGTCAATGGACATTTAGGTTGCTTCCATGTTCTGGCTGCAGTGAATATTGGGGTACATGTATCTTTTAATGTCATGGTTTTCTCTGGATCAAATGGTAATTCTATTTTTAGTTTTTTGGGGAATCACCATACTGTTTTCCATAGTGGTTGTATCAATTTACATACCCACCGACAGTGTAAGAGGGTTCTGTTTTCTCCACACCCTCTCCAGCATTTACTGTTTGTAGACTTCGGGTGATGGCCATTTTGGCTGGAGTAAGGTGGTACCTCACAGTAGTTTTGATTTGCATTTCTCTAATACTTAGTAACGTTGGGAGTGTCTTTTGTGGCTCAGCAGTTAATGAACCCGACTAGGATCCATGAAGATCCGGGTTTTATTCCCTGGTCTCCATCAGTGGGTTGAGGATCCGGCATTGTCATGAGCTGTGGTGTAGGTCACAGATGCAGCTTGAATCTGGTGTTGCTACAGCTGTGGTGTACGCCAGCAGCTGTAGCTCCGATTGGACTCCTAGCCTGGGAACCTCCATATACTGTGGGTATGGCCCTAAAAAGCAAAATAAATAAATAATGTTGAACATCTTTTCATGTGTTTTTTAGCCATCTGTATGTGCTCTTTGGAGAACTGTCTGTTTAGATCTTCTTCCCGCTTTTTGTTGGGATTGTTTGTTTTTTTAGTATTGAGCTGCAGGAGGTGTTTTTATATTTTGGAGATCTTGTCAGTCACTTTATTTGCAAATATTTTCTCCAATTCTGTAGGCTGTCTTTTCCTTTTATTTAGGGTTTCCTTCCCTATGCAAGAACGTTTAAGTTTAATTAGGTCCCATTTGTTTATTTTTGTTTTTATTGTCATTATTCTAGGAGGTGGATCTGAGAAGATACTGCTGTGGTTTATGTCAGTACTGGGCCTATGTTTTCCTCTAAGAGTTTTATAGTAGTCATTTTTATGTTTAGATCATCAATCCATTTTGGGTTTATTTTTGTGTGTGGTGTTAGGAATTGTTCTATTTTCATTGTTTTACATGTAGCTGTCCAGTTTTCCCAGCACCACTTATTGAAGGGAATGTCTTTTCTCCGTTGTGTATTCTTGCTTCCTTTGTCATAGATTAGTGGACCATGGGTGCGTAAGTTTAATTCTGGGCCATTGTGTTCCACTGATCTGTATTTCTCTTTTTGTGTCAGTACCATAATGTTTTGATGACTATAGCTTTGTGGTATAATCTGGAGTCAGGGAGCCTGATTCCTCCAGCTCCATTTTTCTTTCTCAGGATGGCTTTGGATATTCTGGGTCTTTTGTGTTTCCAGACAAACTTTAGAATATTTTGTTCTTGTTCTGTGAAAAATGTCGTTGGTAATTTGATAGGGATTGCATTGAATCTGTAGATTGGCTTGGGTAGTATAGCCTTTTTTTTTTTTTTTTTTTTT
>PVHT021183531.1:364543-395815 GCA_004024745.2 Catagonus wagneri | reverse complement strand
AGCCAGGAATCGAACCCACAACCTCATGGTTTCTAGTCGGATTTGTTAACCACTGAGCCACGATGAGAACTCCTAGTATAGCAATTTTGTCAATACTGATTCTTCCAGTCCAAGAGCATGGTATGTCTTTCCATCTATTTGTGTCATCTTTGATTTCTTTCCTCAGCATCTTATAGGTTTTAGAGTATAGGTCTTTTGTCTCTTTAGGTAGGTTTATTCCTATGCATTTTTTCTTTTTTTATGTGATGGTAAATGGGATTGTTTCCCTAATTTCTCTTCCCGATCTTTCATTGTTAGTATATAGAAATGCAGTTGATTTCTGTGTATTAATTTTGTATCCTGCGACTTTACCAAATTCATTGATGAGCTCTAACAGTTCTCTGGTAGCATCTTTAGCACTTTCTAAATATAGTATATGTCATCTGCAAACAATGATAGTTTTACTTTCTCCTTTCCAATTTGGATTCCTTTTATTTCTTTTTCTTCTCTGATTGTTGTGGCTAGGACTTCCAAAACTAGGTTGAAGAGTGGCAGGAGTGGACATCCTTGTCTTTTTCCTGATCTTAGTGGGAATTCTTTCAGCTTTTCACCATTGAGAATGGTGTTAGCTGTGGGTTTATCATATATGGCCTTTGTTATGTTGAGGTAGGTTCCTTTTATGCCCACTTTCTGAAGGGTTTTTATCAGAAGTGGGTGTTGGATTTTGTCAAAAGCTTTTTCTGCATCTATTGAGATGATCGTATGGTTTTTTTATCTACCGTTTGTTAATGTGGTGATCAATTTGCAGATATTGAAAAATCCTTGGAGTTCCCATCATGGCTCAGTGGTAACAAACCCAACTAATATCCATGAAGACATGGGTTTGATCCCTGGCCTTGCTCGGTGGGTTAAGGACCTGGCATTGCCATGACTATGGTGTGGGCCAGCAGCTTCAGCTCCAATTCGACCCCTAGCCTGGGAACTTCCATACACTGCAGGTGCAGCCCTAAAAAGACAAAAATAATTAATTAAGTTAACTAAATAGGAAATGGTCTCCTTCTCAGAAAGTGATTTAGTTATTAACAAAAAAAAAGAAAAAAGAAAGAAAGAAAGAAAGAAAGAAAGAAAGAAAGAAAGAAGGAGAAAAGAAAGGGAGGGAGAAAAGGAAGAAAGAAAAAGTCCTTGCATCCCTGGGATAAATCCCACTTGGTCTAGATGTACAATCCTTTTAATGTATTGCTGGATTCAGTTTGCTTGTGTTTTGTTGAGGACTTTTGCATTTATGTTCATCAGTGATATTGGCCTGTAATTTTCTTTTTTTGTGGTATCTTTGTCTGGTTTTGGTATCAGGGTGATGGTGGCCTCATGGAATGAGTTTTGGAGTGTTCCTTCCTCTGCAATTTTGTAGAATAGTTTCAGTAAGATAGGTGTTAACTCGTCTCTGAGTTTTTGAAAGAATTCGCCTGTGAATCCATCTGGTCCTAGACTTTTGTTTGTTGGAAGTTTTTAATCACAGTTTCAATTTCAGTACTTGTGACTGATCCATTCATCTTTTCTTTTCCTTCCTTTTTTTTTCTTTTTGCGTTTTAGGGCCGCACCTGTGGCATATGGACGTTCCCAGGCTAGGGGTCAAATCGGAGCTATAGCCGCCAGCCTATGCCATAGCCACAGCAACTCCGGATCCGAGCTGCGTCTGTGACCTACGCCACAGCTGACGGCAACGCTGGATCGTTAACCCACTGAGAGAGGCCAGGGATCAAACCCACAACCTCATGGTTCCTAGTCGGATTCGTTAACTGCTGCGTCACGACGGAAACTCCCATTCATCTTTTCTATTTTGTCTTGGTTTAGTCTTGGAAGGTTGTACTTTTCTAAGAATTTGTCCATTTCTTCTAGGTTGTCCATTTTATTGGCATACAGTTGCTTGTAGTACTCTCTTATGATCCTTTGTATTTTGTGATGTCTATTGAAACTTCTTTTTCATTTCTAATTTTGTTGATTTGAATCCTCTGTTTTTTTTCTTGGTGAGTCTGGCTAAGGGTTTATCAGTTTGATTGATCTTTTCAAAGAACCAGCTTTTAGTTTTGTTTGTCTTTTCTTTGGTTTTTCTTCATTTCTATTTCATTTATTTCTGCTCTGATCTTTACGCTTTCTTTCTTCTGCTAACTTTGGGTTTCATCTGTTCTTCTTTCAAGTTAGATGTAAAGTTAGGTTCTTTATTTGAGATTTTTCTTGTTTCCTGAGGTGGGCTTGTATTGCCTTAAACTTCCCTCTTAGAACTTCTTTTTCTGCATCCCATGGGTTTTGGATCATTGTGTCCCTCTTTGATTTCTTCAGTGATCCACTGGTTGTTTAGTAGCATGTTGTTTAGTCTCCACGTGTTTGTGTTTTTTAGGTTTTTTTCCTTGTTGATTTCCAGTTGTATAGCATTGTAGTCGGAAAAAAAGATGCTTAATATGATTTCAATTTTCTTAAAGTTACTGAGGCTTGATTTGTGGCCCAGAATGTGATCTATCCTAGAGAATATTCTGTGTGCACTTGAGAAGAATGTGTATTCTGCTTTTAGATGGAATGTTCTATAAATATCTATTAAGTCCATCTGGTCTAATGCATCATTTAAGGGCTGTGCTTCCTTGTTGATTTTCTGTGTGGATGATCTGTCCATTGCTGTAAGTGGGGTGTTAAAGTCCTCCGATATTATTGTTATTGCCAATTGCTCCTTTTAAGGTTGTTAGTGGTTACCTTATATACTGAGGTGATGCAATGTTGGGTGCATATATATTTACAATTGTTATATCTTCTTCTTGGATGGATCCTTTGATCATTATGTAATTCCCTTCTTTGTCTCTTGTAATATTCTTTATTTTAACCTCTGTTTTGTCTGATAATGAATATTGCTGCTCCAGCTTTCTTTGATTTCCATTTGTATGGAATATTTTCTTTGATCCTCTTATTTTCAGTTTGTATGTGTCCCTAGAACTGAAGTAGGTCTCCTGAAGACAGCATATATATGGGTCTTGTTTTCGTATCCATTCAGCCAGTCCATGTCTTTTGGTTGGGGCATTTAGTCCATACATTTAAGGTAATTATTGATATGTATGTTCTTATTGCCATTTTATTAACTGTTTTGGATTTGTTTTTGTTGGTCTTTCTTCTTCCCTTCTCTTGTCTTCTCTTGTGGTTTGATGACTGTCTTTAGTGTTGTATTTGGATTGCTTTTTCTTATTTGTGTGTGTATCTGTTGTAGATTTTTGGTTTGCAGTTGCCATGAAGTTTTAATTATAGGAGTCTATATAAACAGAAATTAATATATATGAGATTATTTTTAAGTTGTTGGTCTCTTAATTGGAAGTGCATCTCCAGTGTCCTGCATTTGTACCTTCCTCTTCTCACGATTCCTGATTTTAGTAGCATATTTGTGTGGATGATTTCCTACCTTTACTGTATGTATGATATTACTGGTGAGCCTTGTCATTTTTAATATTTTTGTTTCTAGTTGTGGCCTTTTCTTTTCCACCTAGAGAAGTTCCTTTACTATTTGTTGTAAAGCTGGTTTAGCGGTGCTGAATTCTGTTAGCTTTTGCTTATCTCTGAAGCTTTTGATTTCTCCTTCAAATCTGAATGTGAGCCTTGCTGGGTAAAGTAATTTTGGTTGGAGGTTTCTTCCTTTCATCACTTTAAGTATATTGTGCCAGTGCCTTCTGGCCTGCAGAGTTTCTACTGAAAAATCAGCTGATAACTTTAAGGGATTTCCCTTGTACGTTATTTGTTGCTTTTCCCTAGCTTCTTTCAGTATTTTCTCTTTGTCTTTAATAATTTTGGCCATTTTGATTAATATGTGCCTTGGGGTGTTCCTTCTTGGATTTGTTTTATATGGTACTCGGTGTGCTTCCTGGATTTGAGTGAGTGACTCCTTTCCCAATTTAGGGAAGTTTTGGACTGTTACCTCTTCAAATATTTTTTCTGGCCCTTTCTCTCTCTCTTTTCCTTCTGGCACCCCTATATTATGGATGTTGGTGCATTTAATGTTGTCCCAGGGTTCTCTTAGACTGTCTTAATTTCTTCTCAATCTTTGTTCTCTTTTCTGTTCCATTTCAGCGATTTCTAGTCTGTCTTCCACCTCACTTATTCGTTCTTTGCCTCCTGTATTCTGATGTTGGTTGCTTCTAGTGAATTTTTTATTTCAGTTATTGTAGTTTGCATCTCTGTTTGCTTAATCCCTAAATATTCTCTCTCTTTGCCCAGTGTTTCTTGTAATTTATTAATCTTTGCCTCCAGTTTATTTCCAAGATCTTGACTCATCTTTACAATCATTACTCTAAAGTCTTTTTCATGGAGGTTGGTAATTTCTAGATCACTTAGCTGTTTTTCTGTTTTTTTTTCTTGTTCCCTTCTCTGAGTCATAATTCTTTGCCTTTTCATGTTATATAGATTTTTGGTGTGGTGTCCTTTTTGCAGACAAAAGGGCTGTAGTCTCTTCCTTCTGATGTCCACCCCCTTATGGCTGAAGTTAGTACCAGGGCTTGCTGTAGGCTTCCTGATGAGAGGGACTGGCGCCTGCTCCCTGGTAGGTGGGGCTGATTCCTATCCCTCTGGTGGGTGGGGCTTTGTCTTGGTGAGATCAGAGGCAGCTATCTGCCTGGGGGTCTTTAGGCAGCCCGTTTGCGGATGAGTGGGGCTGTGTTCCCACCTGATTATTGTTTGGCCTGGGGCTTCTCAGCCCTGATGGGACAGGCTAGATTTTTCCAAAATGGCCACTTCTAGAGGAACACACGCTGATGACTGATCCTGAGCCCTTCACCTCCAGTGTCCTTCCCCCACAACCAGCCACAGTCACCCCATTTTCCCAGGAGACCTTCCAAGAATCGCAGGCGGTTCTGACCCAGAGTCCTGTGGAGTCTCTGCTTTGCCCCGGTACCCAGTGCACATGGAAGCTTCTGTGCGCTTTTCACGAGTGGAGTCTCCGTGTCCTGCAGTCCTGTAGAGCTCCTGTGCACAAGCCCTGCAGGCCCTCAATGCCAGATGCTCTGGGGGCTGCTCCTCCCAATGCCAGATCCCCAGGGGTGGGGACCTGATGTGGGGTTCCGAGCTGTCACTACCGTGGGTGGACCTCTGTGATATATCGTTACTTTCCAGTCTGTGGGTGTGGGGCTGCTTATATCCCATAATTGCCCTCCACCATCTCAGCGTGGCCTCCTCTTTGTCTTCTGGAGTAGGATGTTTGTTGATAGTTTGCGGTCTGTTTTGTTGAAGGTTGTAATTTGTTGCTTTTATGAGAGAAGGTGAGCTCCAGTCCTTCTCCTCTGCCATCCTAATCTCGTCTCCTGTCCCTGTTTTGTAGATAGGTTCGTTTGTGTCACGTTTTAGATTCCACATGTAAATAATATCATACAGTATTTGTCTTTCTCTTTCTGACTGACTTCATTTAGTAACCAGTAACCTTGTTTATTAATTCACCAGCATGACCCGTGCAGAAATCAGAAGAGACCTGTAGAGTAAAACTGGGTAGAAGACTATTGTGAGCCGTCTTTCAGGACATGGGCTTTAACACCCGCGCAGACTGGCAGCAAACTCACCGCAAGGACGGCTCCTACGGTGATGCAGTGTCTGCTGCCACATGACAGTCTACACACGTAGTAGCTTCAGACAAGAGTCATTTGTTATCTCTTCAGGTCAGGGCATAGTGGGGACGGCTTATCTGTTCCGAGTATCTGGGTCCTCAAGTGGAGCAGCTTAAAGGCTGGAGCTTGGAATGATCTGAGGGTTCATTTCCTTACATGTCCGAGAGAGTGACAGCCAGCGTACCTACACGGGGCCGCTCCCTGTGGCCTAGGCTTTCTTGCAGTGTCATGGCTGGGTTCCCAGGGAGGTTGTCCAAAGACAAAGGAAAGTCTTTGTGAACTAGTCTCAGGGGTCACCACCACTCCTGTCACTTCTTATCTGTTAGTAAATTTCACGTATATTTTCACTAATCTCGCCTATATTCAAGATAAAGGAATTAGACTCCATCTTCTAAAAGGAGGAATTTCAGAATTTGCAAACATATTTTCAAAACATTGCACATGGAAAAAGTCATGGCCCATAGTGAGCAAAGTTGAAAGGACAATTGCTGCAGTGAGTGGACTGGTGGAAAGGAGCAGAAGGGGCCAGAGATGTGGGGGTGCTCAATTGTAGACACGTCATACCTCTTGAAGACCCACCAGATGGTTATATTCTCTGTAAAGGCACAATTAACACATTTACAAAAGTCTGAAGAAATAGGCTGATGAAAGGATCACCGATGTCACTGTTCAGTGGTGTCTCACCTCTGTGGGCAGGAGCTGACAGAGGCAGAAGCTGCTTCAGAACGCGTCTGGGTGAGAAGACTGGGGATGTTAGGGCCCTAAGACGGAAGAGGCCGGGAGGCAGCATGTATCTGACAGGAGTCAGCGTGTCAGTTACAAGGCCAGCAAGGTCTGAGTGGCAGCCCAGGGAGTCCCTCAACAGGAGGTCCCTGGAGGTAAAATATGAGGACACTACCAGCAGAAAAAAGTCAGAGATGGTGACCGGAAAATCCAGATGGTTGCCTGATGAAAAAATCAGGACCCTACAACCAGTGTGGACCCAAGCATGTTTTCAGACATGGAACTGAAGAGGCGGCCAGTTACCAAGAAGGACCCTGGATATCCCACAAGTCTACACAGAAATGAATCCCGAAGTTCTCTTCCAAAGTGTCCAGCAGCGATTTGCTTTCATAACTGCACCCAGGGGAAAAGTGAGGAGCCAGACATTTGGAAGGCTGATGGACGACACAAGGTCTGAACTGACCTTGATATGTGGACACCTGGACCATCGTCGTGGCCTGCTTATCAGAGTGGCTGCACATGCTGACCCGATGATTGGGGGTCCTGCCCGTGGTCCAGTTGGGTCTGTGGACCTGCGGGGTGGTGACTTTTCCTGTCCTGAATAAGTGGCATTGGCATCCTTGGCGATAAATATCACTCCCGTGTTGGGTCCCGGACCTTTAGGGTTCGAGCTGTCACCACAGGAAAGGCCAAGTGGAAACCTCTCAAGCTGCCCTATTCCTACCAAGGTCATAAAGCACCTAGGGGTGAAGTGGAGGGCAGCAATTGGCGCCGCTTTTAAGGATCCAGAGGATACAGCGCAGTGGTCCCCAGATCTTGACTTCACCAGCACGACCCTGCAGAAATCAGAAGGATCTGGGAGGGTGATAGGACCCTGCAAACGCAGCCAAGTCATAGCCCTGAGAGCAGTCTCTGTGTCAGACGTGGCGGGTGGCTAGTGACGTGCCATGTTCTCTTCGGTCCCTAACAGAAAAGGATCAGAAGCAAAGATGGAGTTTTGCCTGAAAGCTGCATTACCTCTCTTTCCCTTCCAGAAACTTCACCATCCTGAGGAGTATGACATTGTTTCAGCACATCAGTCAGGTGAAGGTGCTAGAGACCTTGGGGAGACACAGCGCCAGAGAGCAGTACGCAGACCCGCGAACATTCAGGGACCTGCTGCATTTAAAACATTTCCAAGAATCTGTGGCCAGTGGTGCCCTAGAGCGCCCCTTACAAAAGCACAAGACAGTTATTGCCTCTTGCACCTTCAGCCATTAAGACTGGAAGACGCTGTTGGGCCTCTTCTAGTTCTGGAAGCAGTATAGCCACACCTACGAATACTGCTCTGGCCCAAATGCAGGGCAGCTTGGAAGACTTCCAAGTTATTGTTTTTGTTTTTTGTTGATCCCACAGCATGTACAAGTTCCTGGGCCAGGGATTGAACCCACGCCATACAAGCAACCCAAGCCATGGCAGTGATAACACCAGATCCTTAACCCACAGAGCCACCAGGGCACTCCAGACTCCAGGTTTGAGAAGAACCCAGATCAGGACTAGGTCAAGGCTTGATGCAAGCAGTTCTGCTGCTGGGCTGTGTGATCTCGCAGGTGGTGGTGGTGGCAGGGAAAATGTAATGCAGGGTTTCTGGCACATCTTGGTAGATTCTGCCATGCGGCTTGCAGCAGGGAATTATACGCCTTTTCTCTTGGGGTGAGGGGGGGCCCAGAGGGTGGGGGGGACCCATCTTGCTGTGCTTCTGTGCTCCAACAGAGGTGCAGCATCTGACCTTGGGACATTAAGTGACCATGCAGACAAGACGGTGTTTTGTTGGGTGGGTTCTGCCAAACTCAGCGAGTCATAAGGTGGGTCTGGTACAGCAATGACACATCACAAGGAGTACATTCAAGACGGAGTGTGAGACTGCTCACAGGTCACAAGTGAGTTCGGAACAAGTGGCCCAGAGCTACCTGGCATCCACTGCTGTTGTATCAGAGTCTCTCCGTCATGTCACAGCAAATACCATATGGAGAAGCCTTTGGACCGGGTGACAGAGGAAGAAATATCTTGAGCGTGGTTCACAGATGGCTTGGCTTGGTATGTGAGTTCAAATGAAAAAGGACAGCAGGTACGTTACAGCCTCATTCAGGGTGGCCTTGGAAGACAGTGATAAGGACATAGTCTCCCAGTGGGGAGAGATCCTAGTCATTCACTTTTTTTTGTTTTTAAAGTTTAAATATTGATTTCAATGTTGTGATAATTTCTGCTGTGCAACAAAGTGGTTCAGTAAAACATACACACATCCATTCTTTCTCAGGGTCTTTTCCCAAAGAGATTATCACAGAATACTGGGTAGAGTTCCCTGTACTAAACAGCAGGTCGCCATTGGCCAGCCGTTCCATAAAGCAGTGCGTATATGCCAGTCCCAAGCCTCCAGTCACCCCCCCGCACCTGTCCACTTTGGTAACCCCAAGTTTGTTTTCAAGGTCTGTGAGTCTGTGTCAGTTCTCCAAATAAGTTCATTTGTATCCCTTTTTTTTAGATTCTACATATGAATATCACATGATTCTTATCTTTCACTGTCTGGCAAACTTCACTTAGTATGATAACCTCTGTGTCCATCCATGTTGCTGCAAATGGCATTTTTCATTCACATTTATGGCTGAGTAATATTCCATGGTATATGTGTACCATATCTTCTTTATCCACTCCTCTAGCAATAGACACTTAGGTTGCTTCCATGTCTTGGCTATTGTAAATAGTGCTGCAGTGAACACTGGGGTGCTTATATGTTTTTGAACTATCGTTTTCTCCACTTACTTAGATTAGATTCACTTATTTGTGGAATCTAAAATATGGAACAGATGATCCTACGTAAAACAAACAAACAAACAACAAAAAAAAAACAGAAGCAGATCATGGCCAAGGAGAGCAGAGCTGGGGCTCCCCAGGGGGCAGGGGGAGGAGCAGATGGACAGGGAGTTTGGGGTTAGATGTAAACTATTAGGTTTAGAATGGATAAACAATACGGTCCTGCTGTATAGCACGGGGAACTGTATCTGGTCTTCTGGGATAAACCATAACGGAAAAGGAAAAAAAAGAATCCCCTTTGTTATCAAACATAGGATTCACTTTATAGCTAAGGAAACGCAGTGACGTGGGATCCACCGCTGACATAGCACTGGGACTGTCAGCTAAAGGCACAGCTAAGATGCCAGGCTGGAGGTAACCTTCTACAAAGATGGGGTGCCACACAAGACATCTGCATGGCCCTCAGTTCCCAGCAAGAAAGACCCATGAATCTGAAACCCAAGGGGTGGAAGCGGTGGTGGCCCCAGGCACCGGTGCTGCCAGTGACCCACTGGGAGCTTGTGCTTCCGTCCTCCCAAGTCCAGATTCTTCCGGGTTAGAGGTCTTTGTCCCCGAAAAGAACTCCTGGGGAACACACTGCGTGTCCCTCTAGACTATAAACTATGGATGATATCTGGGCACCTTGGGGTTCTCGCATCTAGGAACCAGAGGGCAAGAGGGGTCACCGCCTTGGCCGCTCATCTGTTCAACACGCAATGGGGAAGGCCGCGCGTGGAACCCAGGCGACACACACGGTGCGTCCTGGTGCTCCTGTGCCTGACGGGTTAAGAGACCAGAGAATCCGAAGGGGGCGTGGAGCGCAGGTCTGCTTCTTGGCTTTCCGCCCCCCACGGGCGGGCTGTAACGGAGGAAGCACGACGCACGCTGCTGGTTTAAGGCAGCCACCAGCCTGGGACCTGACCTCACACCTGAAAGGTGGGATTTCCAAGCAGGTGCTGAAGGGGCCTGCAGGGAGCACTCCTCTAGGTCAAGGTAACTGCCTCCAGCTGGCGGATGGCGTTAGTTTGTAAAGTGGCCCCCCGCATGGGAGGGCAGGAGACGAGAGAGGGGCAGACACTCCAGACGGGCAGGTGGCAGGTTGAACACCATCAGCAGGGAACTTACGCGGTTTGCCTTGGGTGGCCAGAGGCAACAGGTGTCTGCACGCAGATAGGTGTCTGCCAGAATCCTAAGTGCTTACACAGAGGCCTTGCCTGGGTTCCTCAAGCACACCTTCCAGATGGTCTCGAGGGCACCTCCCTGGGGCAGAAAGCACATTCCAAGGGCGGGGAGCTGGTGGGGCCTCTGCTGCCCAGGCCTGGCTCACAGATCACACTTCCACGGGCCATGTCCTCTGGAGCTCCTCCAGCGTGGTGAGACCAGTGACTTCCACCTGAGAGCCCAACCTGCTCGCACTTTGATTTGGTTTAAAATACACCTGCTGCTGGAGTTCCCATGGTGGCACAGCGGGTTAAGAGTCTGAGTGCAGTGGCTCGGGTTGCCGGGAAGGTGCGGGTTTGATTCCCAGCCAGTGCAGTCTGTTAAAGGAGTCAGCGCTGCCCCAGCTGTGGTGTAGGTCGCAGCTGTAGCTTGGATTCAACCCCTGGCCTGGGACCTTCCATACGCAGCAGGTGTGGCCATAAAACAAACAAAACATATGCCTGCTGCAAGGAGGCACTGTCACACAGAGCTAAAGCAGCAGATGAGACAGTCTCCAGGTCCACAGATGGCGTGCGCTGTTGGCAGAGATCCTGCAGACGGAGCGTGGCTGTTCCTGGCAGGACCAGCTACTGCCTCTTCTACAGGGGAGGGGATCGCCCGCCACGTCAAGTCCCAGCATCGGCCTCTGGTTTGCAGTGCAGGGACTGAGAAGTGGCAGAAGCCAGGAAGCGTTTGTGAGGTGGGTGGCGTTAAGCCAGTGCAGGTCCCCTTCCTGCCACTTGAGGCGGGCGGCGTCCACAGGTGTCACCCCGCCCTCCAGATTGTACCTCCAGTGTGCGTCCTGTGGGACAGGAGAGGTCTTCCCAAGGCCTGTCCTGCAGACCTGCTGGACACCACCCTGCGGTCTCTGCCACGCGGGGCCAGCTGGACAGTCACGCACAAGGGCACGCACAGGTCAGGACTCGCCGGGCTCTTTCCACCCGAAGTGACCCACCAGAGGTACCGCCTGGTTTGCCCCCTGGAATCTTCCAAACCCCTAAGCCCGCGTGGGGTGCAGCAGACACCAGCACGCCGTGCGGATCCAAGTGCAGATCAGTCGTGTGCCTTTCCTCCTCGCCCCTGAAACCAGACGTGGCCTGAGGGGGAGACAGCCTGACGCCCACTCAAGTCGTTGGCGTACGCCTTCTGGGTCTGCTCAGGCCCCGCTCTGTGCGTACTTAAGGGCTGTCTGCGTCCCCACAGAAGTCCCAGGTTGAAATCCTGTCCCATAGCGGGATGGTGTCGGAGGGTGAAGGGTTTGGGAAGCATCTGGACTTGGACGAGGCTGTGCGGGTGGGGCCCTCCCGGACGTGTTTAGTGAGCCCGTGAGCCCTGAGAGTGCCCGCTCCCCGCCTCTGAAGATACAAGGCGAAGCCAGCCGTCCACACCCAGAAGAGGCCCTCGCCAGAGCCCCCTGCCGGCACCCTGATCCTGGACTTCCAGGATTCCAGTCTCCACAACAGGAGACATAATTTCCATCGGTCATAAGCCACCCAGTTTATGGTACTTGGTTACCGCAGCCCAAGCTGAGCCGAACTGTCCCTGGTTTTCAATGAAACGCTGCGCTTTACACAGGCCGCCTCTCCCAGAGAGGCCTCGTACTGCTCTCTCGGCTGTCTGGGAGGAAGTCCCCGGTGCAACCCTCAAAGGCTTTACATCCAGATTCCCTTATTTCTTCTCAACACCGACGAGATGATCAATTCGACTTCCGCTGGCAGGGACCGCTTCCCCGCCTTAGGGTCTGTGGGTAGGCCTAGCATTTGGAGGCATTAAAGACAGCACAGCATTGGCCCTGGTGAGCAGGAAGCAGTGCCATGGATGGTGACAGCTCAAGTCCATGAAAAACCAGTGGTTTCTGGACTATCATGGTCTCCCTTCCAGAGTGAAAGGCAAGCAGCTACGCCTTGCACTGCCCACGAGCGAGAAAGGCACAGGCTTGGCGTGTCTGGATCTTGATACGACCGCATTTGGGTGCTGCTCCAGCCTGTCAACTGAGGAAGCCATAAGCTGTCAGTTTCAAGTGAGACCTGGACAAAGACCTGCAGCTGCTGCTTCTTTTTTTTTTTTTTGGCTTTTTGGGCCCACACGTGCAGCACATGGAGGTTCCCAGGCTAGGGGCTAATCAGAGCTGTAGCCGTCAGCCTACGCCACAGCAACAGCAACGTGGGATCTGAGCTGGGTCTGCGACCTACACCACAGCTCACGCCAGTGCCGGATCCTTAACCCACTGAGCAAGGCCAGGGATTGAGCCCACGTCCTCATGAATCCTAGTTGGGTTCTTCACCCGCTGAGCCATAACAGGAACTCCTCCACTGAAAATTTTTGACTTACAAGACTTTAACATAAATCTAAGTCTATGTTTTATATTTTTGCCAGTGATAAAAGGAAACTGGATAAAACTAAAAAACACAAGGGCTATTCACAAATTCCAGAGGGCTTTAATTTTATTCTTTTTGTTTAGTGCTGTGTTTTTGTTTTCAAACAAAGTGTCCACCTGTACACTTTAAGAAAATAAACAACAGAGACTTCCTCTTCTCAGAGACTGCAGGGTCAGGCAGGCGCCCATCAGCGCCAAGGTCAGACGCTGCGCCGCACTCACATCGCACGGAAAACGCCCCCTGGCTCCGCAGCACAGCCTAAGCCCGAGGACACTTAGGACGACACTGCCGCCCGGCGCGCCAGCCCGCACCACGAGCTTCCCTCAACACACTGTCACGGGTCAGAGCCACAAGGATTTATTCACTGTTTAATCTTCTGGCGGGAATTCTTTGAAGCAGAATCATCTAAATACAAACAGAAATAAGGCAGCAATTGGTTAGAAGGCTTCACAGCTTTCAAGAAGAATTTTACAAACCAGAACAGCACCACTGAATTCATCTTATTTTCAATGAGAGTGAGAATTACAATTTAGATAGACAGTGGCTTAAATTATGAAGGTTAAGAAACAGTGGACAAACTGCATCTAAGCTGAGACGTAATCTTCACGTTCGCTGAGAGAGAGGCCCAGAGGCCCAGGGCTGCTTGAGTGCACCACTCGCCACTGCCAAGGGTCTCCACTTACAGCCCTGCTCCTGATACCATACCGAAGGCTGGCACTGACAGCAGTGACTAAGCAGGACACGAGCTCTCTTTTCTCCCTGACTGCACCCTGGCTTTGCTCAGACGACTTCATAAGGTAGGGGACCTTCGTTACCTGGTGGCACAGCTCCCAGTCTTTGCTGGATCATTTCTAAATGGTGAATATATTCTGTCAAGGAACGTTCTGGGTCTTGAGAAGCAGTCAGGGATCTTTCAGATCTGGGATTCGGGGCTGGACTGGATCTTCAAACCAACCAACCACCACACCAGGAAAGAGAGAAAGAGCTGAACTCAGCGGACGGTTTTATGCGGCGAGTGCAGGAGCACAGCGGCGCCGGCCCTCTGACCAAACACCCTCAGGAGATGGGGGCTGAGCAGTTGTTAGCTTCGGATTTTTTCTTTACCACAAAAGAAGAAAGAAAGCTTTTTCTTTTTTTTCTTTTTTAGGGCTACACGTGCAGCATAGGGAAGGTCCCAGGCTAAGGGTCAAATCAGAGCTGCAGCTGCTGGTCTACACCACAGCCACACGGGATCTGAGCCGCATCTGTGCCCTGCACCACAACTCATGGCAACACTGGATCCTTAACCCACAGAGCGAGGCCGGGGATGGAACCTGCGTCCTCATGGGTACTGTCAGGTTTGTTACTGCCGAGCCACAACGGGAGCTCCAAGGCTTTTTTAAAAAATGCTACGTGGTGCTTTAATAACCAGCCTCTTTACAGTGTCTCCAAGTTAAAACACGTGAAAACTGCTGTCTATTATCCGCTTCACTGAATCTTCACGTAAGAGTTCTGCCCCACATCGCTCAGAGGGCGCCTCCAGCCGCGCCCGGGGAGGCCCGTCTGGGCCACTGCTCCCTCCCTCTCCAGGGCAGGGAGGCTGTCTCACTCCTCCACCTGCCCACGGGGGGCGGCCTTGGCCACCACCTGTTCTGGCCAGGCTGTCACCGAGCCGGGCACTGGGGGCGCTGCAGAGTCCCTGCCCCCGCCACTGCCCCCGCCCCCGGGACAGGACTGGGCGTCTGGGCCCTCACGGCTCACACTGGAGTGTGCGTTCCCCACTTGCTCTAGGACCAAAACCCTCAAAACGTGGCCTGTCCGGAGACAGGCTGTGGGCGCTGCCGGCACGCGCGGGTGTGGCTTCCCCAGGGGTCAGGGCCACTGTGCCTGAGATTCTCACGCTCTCAACAGGCAGCTCGTACAGAGATCTTTGCGACCAGAGGCCAGGGGGCAGAGCAGACGCGAGCCTGATGCCCAGGGAGCGATGGGCTTGGCTCTGACCGCTTTAGGGTCCCGGGAAAGCGCGTGCAGACTGTGGAGCTGCAGCCCCACGCATGCGTGGGTTCAGAAGCCACGGACACAGACGGAGCGCTTCCATTCACTTCGGGGTAGGTTCCAAGCACTGGACAGGTCACAACTGAGAGAATTAAACAAATGACCTGAACAGGGCGACGACGTACGCGGTTCAGTCTCAGGAAACACAACATGGAAGTCTCGTCTTTCGCGCGCAGCGCCTGGATGGGTATCTCATGGTCAGGAAGACGCTGCACATGGCGACGAAGACGGTCAGGGTTCTCCGCGCCCTCGCGTGACCGGCCAGACCACAGCGCAGGCCTCCAGGGCCGCGGGCGGACGGTCGCACAGGGTCGCATCCCAAACCATCACAGCCATCAGAAAACCCTTTCTTTACCTGAGTTTTAAGCAAAACTGCATTCTACAATTTAACCACAAGGCCTCTTGATTGTATTTTTAATTAAAAACTTGTTTTTTCCCAAATACCTTGTGGATGTTTAATATTATTCTGTTAACACCTCAATTGCCAAGGGAGTTATAAAGATACACTACGTGTGCAAAAGCCCAAATCCCAAAGACAAGCGACTGGGTAAAGCTAACACTAAGGCCACGCACGTGTGGGGCTCACGCAAGTGGGGGCCCAGGGACACCTCCGTGCATGGCCCTTGTCTGCAGACCCGGCTCCCGCCAACAGGAGACACAGCCGCAGGCCCCACCGCTCACCTGTCCCTCCGGCGCAGGGAGGCTTTCCGCACAGGGTTCTTGGCATGGCTGGAAGACACGTCCCGGGTTGGTGGGGATTCAAGGGTGTCAGGTGGAGACCGCTGCCGCCGTGGCACTGGGACACCTTCCCCAGAAATTATTTAACAGCAGAGGGATTAAGGAAAGAACAAATGCCTTTTAGTAGGAAGACCCAGCCACCAAAACTTAAAATTTACAACTTTTTAAGAGTCTGTATGGCACTTTCAAAACTTTTTTTTTTCATTTTAGGGCCCTACTTGCGGCATATGGAGGTTCCCAGTCTAGGGGGTGAATCAGAGTGGCAGCTGCCAGCCTACACCACAGCCACGCCAGATCCGAGCTACGGCTACGACCTACATGACAGCTCATGGCAATGCTGGATCCTCAACCCAATGAGCGAGGCCAGGGATGGAACCCTCATCCTCATGGGTACTAGTTGGGTTCGTTACCACTAAGCCACGACGGGAACTCCAAAAACATTTTAAAAGTGCCTGTTATAAAAATTTATTTTTAAATCTCTAGAAGAGAGCTCCCTCTGTGGTCGAGTGGATTAGGGACCCGACGTTGCTGCAGCTGCAGCGTAGGTCACAGAGGCAGCTCTGACTCGATCCCTTCCGTGTGCCGCAAGCACAGCCAAAGGTCCCGAAGAAACCCGAGTTTCCATCACCGGCATTTTACTTCTGCAAGGCTGACCCTGAGCCCCGCTTCCCAGTGGGCAGCGTCCTGGCAGAGCACTCGGCACCCTGATGGAGCAAGTGGGGCCCTGCGGGGCCTGGGTGGGGGGCTCCCTGCACCAGCTCTGAGGAACGGGGGCGGCAAAGGCCTGGAGGCCAGCAGCCACCTGGAGGGGCAGGCTTTCCCGAGGACGAGGAGGAACCCGAGTTCCAGACATAACGATACCCATGTGGGAGCCAGAGCTGCCCAGCACCGCCTGGGAGCCCAGGGGCCACGGGGATCACGGGGCTCCAGAGACGCCGCCTGCAAGGCGCCCGGGGCAGCGTCGGCCAGACGGGCAGCCGCCCCGCAGGCTCGAGGGCTGAGGCGGAGGCAGCGGGGCCCCCGGGAGACGGGCACGGGGCGGGCGAGCCCCGCTCGGTTCTGGGGAAAGCCACTGCAGGTGAGCGTTCACCGAGAGTCAGCGTCTCTCTGCCTCCGAGCTCCTCCCAGCTGCTGCCTCACTAACATCAGCTGCACAAACTTGTGCTTGTTCCCCCAAAACCATTTTCCTTCAAAAAACTGCACGGTGCTTTGCGACCTCCCACGGACACCGACGCGGGCAGAGGTACCTGGTCGAGGCGCCCGGCCTGGCGCGAGGGTTCCTCTGCCATCCACTTGTCGCCACTTCTTGACCAGAAAGCGCAACCTGCCAAAGGGGAAGAGAAGCGCTGGGACGCAGCAGCAGCGAGAGTGAGCGTCAGAGGCCCGACTCTGGGCGAAGGCCCCGCCGTCTGCCGCCAGCGCCCCCGAGTCACCGGCACTGGACGGCCCGCCCGGGCCGCGGGGACAGGCCGTTTAATTCATGGTGACGGGCGCGGCGGTGGGGCCCGGGCAGCCCCTGCCCTCCTGATGGGAAGGCGGAGGCTGGGGGCGCCCCGGGCACGCTCTCCCAGCGCAGGCTGCACGGACGGCCAGACGGACAGAAGCCCACTCAGATGGCGGTGTGTGTGCTCAGAGACCTCGGAGCGGGGTCGGGAGCGGGGTCGGGGTGGCGTGGGCCCAGCAGGTGGCACCTGGACCGGCCGTGCAGCTGGGGCTCTGAAGGGACAGCAGCCCTGGGTCCGCTGCCCGGAGCCAACTCAGCTGCACAGGTCTTAGTGGACACACACTTTTAGAAATTATAAAATACAGCTTTATAGAAAACGCAAAATTTTAAATCATGGAATAAAGTAACTTTCATCACTGTTAATTATGGAAAGTTGTGAAAATTCCCTCTCAGGCCAGGGAGTCCCACCCTGGCTCCAGAACTGGAGTCCGGGGCACAGAAGGGCTGGGGGCTGGGCCAGGGCTCGCAGCGTGCCCACAGGGAAGACTGGAACACACCCGCCACAAACGGTGTCACCCTGGGCAGGGTGGCAACAGCGTCTTTGTGTAAAACAAACTCAACTGAAATATAAGAAACTGAAACATGAAGCCAAACTGTCATCACCAAGAAGCCCATTAAGGTTTCATTGCGTTTCAATGAAAAGGCAACGCTAACGCTTTCCGTTTGAGAAGGTGCAGGTTTGTATAATGTGGTTCCCGGAAGAAAGGGACACCTTCTATTTAACGTCATCCATCTTAAAGGAGACAGAGCTGGAGAGTTTAAAGACCAGACAGACAGCCTGAGACCGCGAGGCGGAGGCAGGGGCCTCACAGCACCTTAGGACGGCGATCACCACCCTGACGGCCGTGCGGAACCTGGTGACAGGCCGGGACACCGCGGCCGTCTTATCCGCTTTGGACGGGAACACCCCCAGGTGAGCGATCATGGAGAGTGTCTCTTGTTCGGAGTCCTGGAAGCCACCGATCAACAGCAGAAGATACTTCTTTTGATAAATCAGGGCTTTTCTAAAGCTCTCTGCTCTCAAATAATGCAGGTACAATTTCTCCATCTAAAAAAAAAAAGGGAGACTTGCCGTTGGACTTCTGACAAGTTGGGCGCAGCCCGCACGGGCAGGTGCCTTCAGATCACCCAACACCAGTAAACAGAAACGAGCCGCTCCTCCGAGTCTGATTTCGTTTGTCAGACAACGTGCAGAGCCCGAAGGATGGCCACCAGGGACGGCCACCAGGTGTGGGGGCCTCGGCACAGGCTGCAGGCACCTGAGGTCACGCAGGTAGAGGCGTCCTGGTACAGGCTCCCCCCAACGACGGCCCACAGCTCGCCCTGTCAGAAGCCTGACGGACGGCGAGCTGCCGGTCGAGGGCTTTTCCAGCTGCGGACACGGTTTCTGTGATTCAAGGCATCAGGTCTCCAACCCACCCAGGACCCAGAGCGCCACCGCCCGGAGCACAGGCACTTGTCAGGAGTGAAAACTCTGCGTGACGTCCTTGCGGTGGCCCGTCATTACACTTGCGCAAACCCAGCAGAATGAGGAACCGGGAGCAGCTCAGACGTGGCGACGACGCACAGCCTGTGGGGACGGGGACTTCGACACCTTCCCCTCACATCTGCTGCGAGCCCAGAGCTGCTCTAAAAACACGAGTAAGAGGCGCCACGAGACAGGTGTGCTCCCCTAGGGCCACCCTGGTCCGCCTGACCGTGGCATCACTGGGCCTGGGGCAGGGTGGTGACCGCGCCCAGCCCCAAGCCATGGCCTGCGGCTGTGCCCTGGACACGGGCCGCAGCGGTGCTGGCCCCCTGGGTCCCTGCTCAGCCTCTTCTCAGTGGTGCCCAGGCTGTGATGTGATTATTAACCAGACCATTAACACACGCGTGGTCATCACGCACCAGTTACTGAAGTATGACTGCAAAAATAGTATATTTTTATCAGAAACAAAACCCCGGTATTTGAGAAATCACCCCGAATTCAAAGCTTTAAGCCGAGGAAACACCCTCCTGGCCCTGGTCCTAGAAGCGCTAACTCTTGGCAGAGGCGAACACCAGCTCAGTCCCAGGGCCACGACCGGCGCGTCCTGTGCCTCAGAAGCCCCCACGGCGCCTGCGTGCCGCGGGCCGGGCACTGTGCCGAGAGGACACCGTGACCAGGCCATGTGTCCCAGCACCAGCAGTGTGGCCTGGACCACAGTGGGGGTCGAGGGTGCCACCCACAGGGGACAGCCAGGAGCGCCTGTCACCGAGGCCGACGGCAGCGTGGAAACTCGCTGGAGCAGCTGCTCAGTGGCCCCTGAGGCGGCCTGGCCACACTGCCCACAGCCCGGGCAGGACCAGGAGGGGGCGGCGAGTCAGGTGGCCTCCCCTCTGGGACGTGGCCCCGTTCTAACGGCCCGGTCTTTTCCTTTTTTATGTGTCTTTTTCTTTTTTTTTTTTTAGGGCCACACTCACGGCATATGGAGGTTCCTAGGCTAGGGGTCGAATCGGAGCTGCAGCTGCCGGCCTACACCACAGCCACAGCAACGCGGGATCCGAGCCGCGTCTGCAACCTACACCACAGCTCACGGCAACGCCGGATCCTTAACCCACTGAGCAAGGCCAGGGATCGAATCTTCATCTGCATGGATGCTGGTCAGATTCACTTCTGCTGAGCCCCGACGGGAACTCCAGCCTGGTCTTTTCTGGAAAGAGATGCTCTAGGAACAGAAGTCCACTTGGACACGAAGGAAGCAGTCAGCTCACTCTCAGCAGCGCACCCTCAGCCGGCCTCTGATTTGCTCATGACAAACCTTCACTCCCTGACCGACTCCCCTGTGAGGGACAGTGTCCCGGGGTGACCCCGCCGAGGCCACACGGGTGCCCTGAATGTGGGGCCTCAGACGCCTCTCCAAGCAGGTTCCAGAGAAGCAGATGCCCGAGCTCTGGGCTCAGGGCAGTGCTGGTCAAGGTTAAAACGTGGCCCCTGCGGCCCCTCCCGTCAAGGGACAGAGCCAAGGACCCGTTAGCGGCTGGGCCACCGTCACAAGCACAGATGCCCTTTACCTCCCAGAGCTTTGAGACGGACAAGCGGAACTGGACAGACACGGAAAGACAGACCCCGGGTCCCACCTGGGGACACCAGCACTGCCCTCCTGGTAACTGAGAGACAAGCAGGAAGACTCGAATGTCCCTGTCAGCCGAGGGGACCGAACACCCCACCCAACAGCACGGGACATGCCAAGCCCATTGCAGAAAACCCCCAAAGAGAAGACACTCGGCACGGACGGTCTCACTGGTGAATTCTAACAAACATCTAAGGAAGAAGCAACCAGCTGCTCATAACCTCTTCCAAGAAATGGAAGAGGAGGGAGCATGACCCAGGTCACTTGATAAGGCGCAACCCAGACAAAGACAAGTAAAAACTCTCCCAATAAATATTCCTCAAGAAGCCAGATACAAAAATGTTCAGCAAAATATAAGCAAATCAAGACACTACGCCGCGATCCAGTCCAGTTTTCCTGGGACTGTGAGTGGAGTCCACCCTTAGAAGTCAATGTAATTGCCGTATTAAGAGATGAAACAAGAAAAACCACATGATCATGGCAACAGAAGCGGAAAAAAGCACAACAAATTCCGGCATCCACTCACAACACCAGCCTCCGCAAACCAGGGGCGGAGGAGCTCCTGCAAGCTGCTCCCGGGCCTCGTCCTGCCTGGGGGGGACGGCAGGACTGGGAGCTGGGAGTCCCGGGTCCCCTCCACCCCGCCCCGCCCAGCCTGGGCAACAGGCAAGGAAGCTGGAAAGAAGGAAATAAACTCCTTATTCACATATGACAAGACTGTCTAAGTAAAATCCTGCAAAAAAGGCTCGTGGGGCTAACAGGAGGTGCCAGCAAGGTCACAGGGCAAAGGTCAGTCTACAAGCATCAACCACATGTCCATACACTAGCCACAAACTAGAAAACAAATGCTTGAAAAGTACCGTTTACAACAATCCCCTAAAAACATGAAATAATTAGCTAAAAGTCTAACGAAATGTTGAAAAAACGTTTAAAGGATCTTCAGGCTGACAGCTCCAATTCATTTAAGAGAGGAATTTCAAAAGGTCTAAACAAAGGAGAGAGAAGCCTGGTACTCGGACGGAAAGTCAGTACAGTTCAGGTCAAACACAGTTACAGGTAAGAAGGCGATTCTTGCCCTCGGTTTTTGATTTTCCTTCTTTGGCAGCCCTCGGAATGTGGAAGCTCCCGGGCCAGGGGTCAGATCGCCGCCGCAATCGTGACCTGCACCACAGCTGCCGCAACACCAGACCCTTTAACGCACTGTGCCCGGCTGGGGATCGAACCCACGTCCTGGTGCTGCAAGCCAAGATACTGCTGATGCCGCTGCACCAAAGTGGGAACTCCCTGCCCTGGTTTTTAACAACAGCTCCACTGAGGTACAATGAGCATGCCATAAACTGAACTGATTCTGGTATACTCCCAGGGCCACTGCAGTCTCGTCACCAAGAGGCCTGGCCCTCCGCAGTCACCCTCGCCCTCCTCGCTCCGTCCCTGGGCGCCTGCCTGCCTGGGGACACCGTGAGGCTCCGGGGACTGGCTCCTTTCACCTGCTGTGATGTTCCCAGCAGCCGCTCAGGGCTTTACTCCTCATTACTGTCCGTCTATGGATGTACCGTATCTTTGTATGCATTCGTCAGGGAATGGACATCTGCTTATTCCCACACTTGGAATGATGAACAATGGTGACAGGAGAGCTTGTCAACAGTTTTTAGGTGGACACATACGTGTTTTCATTTCTCGGGTAAACACCTTGAGGTCAGTTCTGAGGAACGGCCAGACTTTTCCAGAGCAGCTACACCATTTTTACCTCCTAGTTCTTCCCGCAGTGACCAGATTCTAATACAATCCCAGTCAAATAACCAGCCAGAGTCTAAATCCATATTGAAAGGACGAAGGGATCAGCGAAGCCGAATGATCCGAAGAAGAACGGACCGCACACTCCCGGACGTGAACTCAGGCCTGCACTGACCGGGCAGCTGGTAAAGCACACGCAGACCGGGCCCGGAGCAGAGTCCCGGGCGCACGCAAGACACCGAGGGGGCCGGTGTGACACGGGCACAACGAGGGTCAGGGAGAAGGACACTCGTGTCCACAGTGTGTCAGGGAAGGGGTACCACCGTCGGTAAAAATAACCTGGGCCTACCCTCAGGCCACAACAAAAGGAACTAAAAGCAGACCGTAGACCTAAATGGGAAACGTCAAACGCGCGGCGCGGTCCAGACGGCACCCAGACCTCACCCAGACGCCGGTCCTGCAGCGCTCGCCCCGCAGGAGAGCAGGGCTGGGGGGACGGCAAAGCACGCGTCCGGCAGAGGCTGCAGCCAGGCTGTACGCAGAACAGGACGACGACGACGGATCCAACTCAGAAGAGGCAGAAAAAGATACGCAGACACCACCTCACACCCCGCAGGGTTCCGGCTGAGGTAAGAAGCACCCACACCACCAACGCAAACAGGAAGTGACGGACAGCTCACCAGCTGCAGCCGTTCTGGGAACACCGTGGTGCTGACCAAGGACATGCAACACGCAGCGACCGCCAAGGCCAGCGCTGCCCCCCCGGGCGCTGCCACACAGCAGTGAGTCCGTCCGCACAGGGCCGTCCGGGGCCCGCGCCCCATGCCGGGCGGAGCGGCTCCGCGGCAAAAAGCCGGACTGAGCCGCGGACGGACCTCCAACGCTCACGCGAGAAGCGGAGCTGCCCAGGGCCGGGGACCAGAGGCCGGGGCCGCGCGAGGCTGCCTCGTGCCCTGGGCCAGCGGGTGGCTCGAGGGCCTCAAAAACCTGCACACACGTGGAACTCAAACGCCTCGTATCAGCAAGAGGCGGGCTCAGCTGGGTGCAAATCAAGACATAATTTTGACAGTTTTCATAGTAAACAAAATCAAGCAAGTCACTAACAAAAAACGTAAATATACAACAAGAAAAAAATGAGCCCTTCCTGGAAGCACCTATCAAACCACACAGAGACGTACAGCTTATTCTCATCAAGTGAAAGTCAAGTAACACTCCGGTTTCACACACTATCAAGCCTTAGTCAAAGTGTCCTTTCACGAGCAGGTACCAGGCACCGTCTCGTGGCAAGTGTCACACGCGTGTGCCGGTGTGAGCGCGTCTGCGCGCGGCCCGTACCCGGCGTGCACAGCTCTCCTGCGGCGTCCTGGAGGCCCGGGGGCTCCTCTCCAGCTGGGACAGGGCCCTGCACAGCTCCGCCTTCTCCCGGGTCGCCGCGCTGAGCGCTCTGCGCAGGGCCTCGTTGTCGTCCAGCAGGACGTCCACCAGCTGGACCTGCAGCTCCGCCGCCGTCTTCCTCTGGAGGAGGGAACAAGACCCACGTACGAGAACGCTCTCTGTTCAAAGGCTGCAGACTATTCGTGGCTTTTACTGCTGGTAATTTTCAGGGCTGCTGCTTCAGTACATTTGGGCTTGGTGGGCAGAGGCCGTCCAGGCACAGGAAATAACAAGAGCCATCAAACTGCATTTCCTCTCAAACCTTTGGGAAGTGGACTTGGCACAAAGCTGGGCGTGAACAAGGTAAGCCTGTCACAAAACAGGACCCTCTGTCCCGGTTCCAACAAGGCGGCCGGGTAAAGGGACCCTCGGGAAGGTCCCCGGCAGGCATGGGACACCGAGGTGGCCCCAGAGCCAACAGAGGGCAGGGCGTACCCACCACAGAGGACGCAAGCGGGCGGGCGGGCGGGCGGGTCAGCTCCCCTGTGCCTACGCCGCACGCAGCTTTCACGACAAACCTCACCGCGTCCTGACTGTCACAGAACCTTGATCGGGAAGCCCTGTCGGCAGCCAGGACCCTGAAGCCCCCTGGACACAGCGGACGTGGGGCGGCTCCGCCTGGCCCGCGGCCCCAGCACGGGGTGTGGGCAGCAGAGGGGCCTTGGCCACGGCGCAGGACAGACCAGTGCCACCGGGCCACCAGGCAGGACCCCGAGCCCCCCAGGAGGCCAATGAGACGGAGGGAAGGAGGGCGGGAGAGGGCCAGGACCACAACCAAAGAAGCTAGTCTCACCTGACAGGAGCCGGACGAGCCCAGTTCGGACTTGAGTGTCTCCAGCGTGTGCAGCAAAGACGCGACCGCCTTTTCGTTGGACGACGTCCAATCGCTGACGGTCCTGGAGGAGCAGAGGGTCGCTGGGGGTCACTGGGGAGCACAAGGGTCAGGCCGAAAGCCCGGGGCTGGGCGCCCTGAGGCCCGGAAACCTCCAGCCACTGACCACCGTCCACGGAGGTGCCTTCGCTGCCGGGGCCCGGTCGGTTACCAAAACGCAGCCCTAAACGGGACCGTGCAGCTCTGTTCACTAAACCAGTTACACGGGGACGGCTGAACCCGCCGAGCTCTGTGCGCAGCGGAGGGCAGACGCTAACACTCATCTTCTCTGCTCACAGCCAACGGCAGGGCCCGGGCACCCCCGCCCCGGGTAGGGCCCTTGGGGTGGTGAGCAGTGGAAAAGGGGTGGACAGAGCCAAGCGGAAGGAAACCTGGATTATCTGACCTACCAGATGGAAGCACCCAGTTCCGCGTCACCCTTCACGAGGACGCGTGCGGGAGGCAGAGTCTGTGCCGTTAAAACCAAGGTTCGCCCCAAACTCAGCCTTTTCTCAGCCCCCAAGTTGCGGACCGCACAGCTAGAGGTAGTCCCGAGGGCTCACCTGTCCACCGTCTGGCTGATGAAGCTGGTCAGCAGCCCCGCGGCACAGAGGAGCTGCTGCCGCGCCTTCTCCAGGCCCTGCTGCTGCTCCCGGAGGGACTCGGGCTCGGGCTCTGGGCCGGGGTGCACCGCCTCCCGCGCCTGCTGCTCCCGCGCCTGCTGCTCCCGCGCCTGCAGCCGCCGGATCCTGTGCTCCTCCCGCTGGCGCTGCAGCGCTAATTCCCGCTGGGAGAGCAAAAAGCAGAGACCGTCACACGGGTCCCAGAGCAGAGACCAGAGCCCGGGACGCACTGTCCGGGCCCCTGGCCCGACCCCCACATGCTTTGCGCCCCTCCTTCCCGAGGACCCTCTGGCACAGCCAATGGAGGAGCAGCCCTGGACGCTGCCCCGGCAGGAGGGTGGCCCGCCGGGACCATGAGTCCCAGGAGGCCCTGACCTGGCCCTCACCACGGACCAGCCAGGGCCACACCCGGCCAGCACCCAGCCCCTCGGGAGGCAGACGGAGGGGAGAGCTGGGGAGGGCTGCTCCCGGGGACAGGCAGAACCGGGCAGGGCCGAGGGCGACCGGCCCCCGGCCGGCACCTCCTGGGCAGCGTGTGTGGCTCGCGCTCTCCCGTGTCAGCCCCACAGAGCCGTGCGAGGAAAGTGAGAGTCTCCCGTCCAGATGAGGAAGCAACAGAACTGAACCGGCACTTTACTTTGCTTAGAAAAGATGGCGTGGGCCCTGAAATAACTATCAGGGGCCTGGGCCGCTAGGGCCAGACCAAGTCAACCACCTACAGTAAAAATCACACCAACAGAGCGATTCATTAAGGACACACATCGAGGTGCCTCTGAAGAATAGTTACTAATTTAAATGAGAAAACACTTTAGTTTTTTTAAGCAACCACATTACCACACATCTTCACACGCACACACACCCCAAAATCCAATAAAAATTCTGGCACGGAGTTCCCGTTGTAGCTCAGCAGAAGCGGATCTGACCGGTACCCATGAGGAGGCGGGTTCGATCCCTGGGCTTGCTGCGAGCTGTGCTGTAGGTCATAGGCTCGGCTCACTCGGATCCTGCGTTGCTGTGGCTGTGCCGTAGGCCGGCAGCTGCAGCTCCTGGCCTGGGAACTTCCATATGCCGCAGGGGCAGCCCTAAGAAGACCAAAAAAAAGGAAAAATTGGCAGAAACTCTGGATGTGGTTTACAAAGCCCTTTGAGAAGAACGTGACCAAAACCCGTCTGCCCAAGGGGACACAGGCCAGGAGTCCAAGCCCCACGCATCAGCGTGACTCTACCCGCCTCCATGGCCAGGGGCGCTCCCAGCCCTGCCCTGCTCCCCCGCCCCCACCAACCCCAGACGACCCCTCTGGTCCCAAGGCCTCTGGTGAGGGCAGACGACGTTACACAAAGGTTGTTGAACACCACAGAAAGCACACGTCGGCTCTGACACACAACATGCACAAACCCAGAAAAACCACAGTGGAAGCCAGACACAAAAGGCCACACACTGTGTGCTTCTGCTAGTGTGAAACGTCCAGAGTTCCCATCATGGCTCAGCGCTCAGTGAACCCAGCTAGCATCCGAGAGGATGTGGGTTCAGTCTGATCCCTGGCCTCGCTCGGTGGGTTAAGGACCTGGCGTTGCCGTGAGCTGTGGTGCAGGTCGCAGACGTGCCTCAGATATGGCGTTGTGGGCCGGCAGCTGTAGCTCTGATTAGACCCCTAGCCTGGAAACCTCCATATGCTGCAAGTGTGGCCCTAAAAAGACAAAAAGACCCCACCAAAAAAATGTCCAGAAGAGGCAAATCCACAGACACAGAAAATAAATCAGTGGGTACCTGGGCTGCGGTGACCGCAGGGGTCCATTCAGGGCTGATGAACACATTTGAAAAAATGACTGAAGGAGTTCCAGGAATGAACACTCTAGCCTCCATGACGATGCAGGTTCGACCCCTGGCCTCACTCAGTGGGCTAACCATCTGGCATTGCCATAGCCGTGGTGTAGGTCGCAGACGCTGCTCGAATCCCGAGCTGTGGTGGCTGTGGTGTAGGCCGGCAGCTGCAGCTCTGATTAGACCCCCAGACTGGGAACCTCCATATGCTATGGGTATGGCCCTAAAACGCAAAAAAATAAAAAAATAACAATGATTATAGCAATGGCTGCACAACTCTCTGTCCAAAAAACCTCCGAACTGCGCAATTTAAATTAGTGACCTCAGTGTTAGGTGGCTGATATCTCACTATTATTTACTTCTCAACCACTTCACAGCAGGCTAACCATTAAAAAGACCAGGCCATCAGTCCTCTTCATGCATTTTAAAAGCTTTTTATAATTTCACAAAATACAAAAATAGAAATTATAGGCTTTTCTGAAATTTTAAAATAATTTTTTTTTTTTTGTCATTTCTAGGGCCGCACTGATGGCATATGGAGGTTCCCAGGCTAGGGGTGCAATCGGAGCTGTAGCCACCAGCCTACTCCACAGCCACAGCAACACGGGATCCAAGCCGCGTCTGCGACCTACACCACAGCTCACGGCAACACTGGATCCTTAACCCACTGAGCAAGGCCAGGGACTGAACCCTCAACCTCATGGTTCCCAGTCGGATTCATTAACCACTGGGCCATGATAGGAACTCAATATTTTTAAAGCGGGCAAAATAAATGTCAATCCATGCAAAGAAACAGGATATAATTTCCTCTGAAACAAAGGCTTTTGGCTGACATCAAAGTCTCTATAATTAAGGCCCACCCAAAAATAAAGGGAAGAATACTCCCTGGCCCGCCCTGCAAGCCCAAGGTCATCCTGACATCAAAACCACAAACACCACAAGAAAAGAAAACTACAGAAGAATATCCCTTAGAAACATAAATACAAAATCCTTAACAAAACACCAGCGAGCTGAAGCCAGCATGATATAAAAAAGAACTTCACACCAAATTCAAGTGGGCTGCATGCCAAAGTGCAAGAACGGCTTGACATGTGAGGACCAAATCCAATCCTCCAAATAAACTAGGAACAGAGCAAATTTCCTCTCATCGGGGCAGCTACAAAAATCCCACAGCTGCCATCGCAGTCACAGTAAAAGGCTGCCTGGTCCCCCAAGGTCAGGAACCAGGCTGGACACCGCCTCATGCCCCACTCAGCACTGCCCTGTGAGCTCTGGCCGCAGCAGACAGGCAAGGACGGAAGACCAAGCGTCCGAATTGGAAAGGAACAAGGAAAACCGTGTCTACTGCCGAAAACACGGCCTTTGATATGGAAAACCCCAAAGATTCCACTTTAAAAAAGGCTGGAACTAACAAACTAGTTCAGCAGAGTGGCAGGACGCAAGATCAAGGCATAAAAATCCCTGTATCGCTACACACAACCTGAAAAGGGAAGTAAAAACAATTCCACTTACAACAGCATCAAAAAATAATATTTAGGAGTAAACTTAACGGAAGAAATGCAAAGCTTTTACTCCCTGAAAGTGACAGCACTGGTGAAAGGTACGAAAGAAATGGAGCGGCGTCTGACCTCACAGATGGAAGACCGGCACGTCGTCGCAATGACACTGCTCCCCACAGAGACTGGCAATGCCGCAAGGCCCTTACTGCACAAGTGGGGAAGCTGAGCTCAAGCGCACACGGAACCGCAAGGGGCCTGAGCAGCCGCAGCCACCTTAGAAGAGAGCCGAGCAGGAGGGCGTGCAGCTCCTGGTTTCCAGCTTGCTACAAGGCCGCCGCGACCAGACGAGGGACGGCCCAGAGCCGGGACAGGCCCTCCGGCCGTGGCGGGCTCACCAGCACCCCCTGTCTCCCTGCCACCTCCTCCACTTCTCTGCGTCCGTTCGGCTGGGCCTCATGTCCTCGCGTGCGTCCCGCTCTGCCTGTCCCACGCTGGGCGGCTCTAACTCTGCCTGGGCCCGCGCAGGCCTCTCCCGCCTTCTCTCCTGGGTCTGCGGGGCCTCCACGGGGGCCTCGGCGCGGTACTCACCCCCTGCTCCTTCTCGACGTCCTCCTCGCGGCACGGGCGCGTCTGCAGCGCCGCCTCCAGCCCCGGCACGCGGGCCTCCTGGCCCTTCAGCTTCTGCAGCGGAGCCTCATGCGCCTGCTTCTCCCGCGTCCGCCGGCTCAGCCGCTCCGTCAGGCGGCGCTCGTGCTGCAGGGCCTCCGCCAGCTCCCGCGTCCGCCCCTGCTCGGCCTCCAGGCTCCGCTGCAGCTCGGAGAGGTGGCCGCGCTCCTGCGCCAGCAGCGCCGCGCAGCGCGAAGCCTCGATCTGCAGCTCTCTCCGAAGGTTGTCCTTCGCCGTCTGCTCGTGTTTCAAGGCCACACACAGCTGGTTACTCTGAGCCTGTTGCTTCTCCAAAGACACTCTTAACTCCTGCGTCAAAAAATAAGGTGACTGTAAACCAACGATGCTGGAAAAATTAAAAATCACTTAAAAAAACGAGACGAGAGAAGTTACCCCAAGAGCAAGAGCGCCTAACGGTGTCCCTGCCACCTTCCCGCTGGTACCCGCCCGCCTCGACGGAAGGCCTCTGCCGGCAGGCGTGGCGTGAGAGGAGTGCGTGTAACACACACGCTCCCCGCGACCCCCCCTCGCGGTTGAGTGCCCCCGGCTCCCCCGCCCCCCGAAGCATGACACCCAGGACGCAGAGCACGTGGGCCCCGCTGGCGCTGCTGAAGGGCAGTCCCCCAAGCCGCGGCCGGCGTGCCCAGGTCCACAGAACCTTGCCGGGCACGGCCACTGCGGGCACGGCCTCCACTGCACTCGGCTGGGCCCCTCCCCGCCCTGAGCCCACGTCACCTCCACGGCCTTGGCGCTCTGGCCCTCCCTCTGCAGGTGCTGCAGCCGCTCCTCCTCCAGCCGGCTCTGCAGGGCCCGCTCCTTCCCGCGCTCGCTCTCCAGCTGCTGCAGGGCGGCCTTCAGGTCTTCCTCCTTACTGTCCAGCACGCGCCTGTGGGGACGAGGCTCTCGAAGGGACAGGCCGGCACCCAGGCGCCCGGCCTTGTGCTCAGTCCCCCTCCAAGCCCGCACCCACCACGACGCCCAGGCGAACCGGGGGGGCCGCACCTCAGCTGGAGGACCTCCTTCTGCACGTCGCTGAGGGACCTCAGCAGCCGCTCGTTGTCCTGTCTGCACTCGCAGAGCTCAGCCTTCAGCTCTCTGACCGAGCTCTGCTCCACCGCCAGCAGCTTCCGCACGTCGCGGGCCTTCCCCTGCTCCTCGTTCAGGGTCTCCTGCAGGTCACTAGCAATGCGTTTTTCCTGCTCAACCTTATATGCCAGTAACTCAACTGGGGAAGAGAGCAGGCCAGTTAAAACGGCAGCATTCACCAGGCCAAAGCGAGCCGCACAATGGGACAAATGAGAGGAACTACGAGGGGACAGGATATGCTCGCTTTGGGGGACACGTGGTTTCTGTGACCAGACGTCGCTGTTTCTGACGGGGTCAGGACAAGCCTTGGGCTCACACCCCCACCAGCCTCACCCTCGTGGCCAGTGAGCATCCAGAGACACACGGGCCCAGAGTGGGCAGGACCCCCGCCGTGCAGGCCACAGGAAGGCCAGGCAGCTCCAGGGGGCCATAACCCACTGTTTAGGCCTAGGGTCTCTCAGAGGCAGAGGCCGGAGCTGGACCGAGATGGACCTGTGCAGATCCCACCCTGCCTGGCACACGAAGAAATACGGTCACGCAGAAACGTCACGCCACCCGCCACCCCTGCACTAACTGCCTCCCACCAGACAACACAGCCCCCGTGGCTTCCTACGCAGACCTATCCCGAAACCGAGGAGCCGCTCCAGGAGGCTGCAGTCACCATGACACCAACAACAGAAGAAAGAAAATTAGAGCACCGCTCAGGAGCCTAGATGCAAAACCCAGCAGATCCTGCCCAGAAGCTCAGGGGCATGAGGCCCCACGCCCAGGCGGCCCAGGGGTCAGGGTCGCCTGTCACTTGGCCTTCGAGAGCCTCCCCAGAGCAAGAGGCAAGAACAGGAGGAGAAAAGAAAGGAAGCGCATGACAGACCAAGTGTTTCTGACCCGCAGATGACGTGAGCGTCCACACTGAAATCCCGGTGCCTAAACAAGACGCGGAAACCTGCAACAGGCCCTTTAAGCCTCGTGCGAGCTCGAGTCCCTGCAGACACGGTCCTGCGGCATCCGGCACACTGGTGCCAACGCAGTCCCCGCTGCCTGCCCGCTGGGACACCTCGCAGGCCTCGGCCCTGACCGGCACCAGCTCTGACGCACCGGGGCCTGGGAGACCCAGGGGCTCGCCGACCCGCCTGCCACCCTCCCCACAGAGGCTGTGGGTGTACCGCGCCTGGGGCGGGGCCGAGGGGCCGCACCCACCCTGCCGGCGCAGCTGGTGCTCCTGGCGGCTCCCGCGGGCCTCCGCGCTGGTCAGCGCCGTGCACAGCTGCTGCAGCTTCTCCTGGTTCTGCAGGTGCGTCAGCCGCAGCTGGGCGCGCAGAGCCTGGATCTCGGAGAGCAGGCTGCTCCTGTCCGACAGGCGAAGGTGCTCCAAGGACCTCTCCTGCACGTCCCCCTGCAGGTGGAACAGGGACGGCAGACGGGGGTGGGGACGTCAGACGG
>PVHT021183531.1:310989-363543 GCA_004024745.2 Catagonus wagneri | reverse complement strand
GACGTCAGACAGGGGGCGGGGACGTCAGACAGGGGGCGGGGACGTCAGACAGGGCAGGGCAGGGGTGCTGAGGGTGGGGGCCCCACCCTGGGGGCCCCACCCTGCAGCCCGTGCTTCCAGCATCGCTGCCACAGCTCACCGGGCCGAGTCGAGTATCCAGCTGGGGCCACAATGTGGGCTCAGTGGCCCGGGGTCCCTGATGGCACACAGTTCTGCACCCAGCACCACGGTCTGGCTTTCTGGGCCTGGCTGACACCCCGCGCACCCTGACCTCTCTTAGGAGGAACTGTCGGGGTGAGGCTCCCAAGGCCCTTTTGGTACAACCCTGTGACACTCTGACCCTGGGCTCTGGGCTCACAGCCTGGGGCTGGGCCACCTGGAACCGCTCTTTCGCTTCCAAGGAAGGCCGGTTATTTCCAGAACAGAGTGCGGCTGTGAAGAAGGCTAACGCGCGGAGTTCCCACTTCCCGGGGGTCACGCACAGAAAGGCGGCGTTATCCGTTATCCGTGCTCCGTGGTCGGTGAAACCTGACACCTGAGCTCACATGCACAAGGCCTCCCTGGCCAGGTGGGCTCCCTCGGGGCCTGGAGGCGGGGCTCACCTGCTCCTGGACCACCTCCTCCAGCCTCTCCAGCAGGGAGCTGTCACCCCCCGGGTCCCCCGAGCCACAGAGTCGGGCTTTCAGCACTCCCCGCTCTTCTTCAGAGGCCTCCTGGACCAGCCGCAGCAGCTCTACCCTCCAGTCAAGGCCCGTGTCTGAGGGCCCCTGAAACATCAGGACAAGGAGCTCGGTTTCCTACAAAAGCGTCCTGCAGGTTCAAACAACCCACCCCAAATGAAGGGGACACACGAGTGCCCGCGACCACCCAGGGACACCAAGGCCAGCGCGGCAGCGTAGGCAGAGAACCTCCCAAACACGACGGGAAGTGAGATGGAGCAACTGAGGGCAAACGTACCTCTCTTTGCGCTGCAGCGCTCGAGCCCCAGGACCAGGGGAGGCCGGGCCCTGGGTGGCGGTGGGGGTGGGGGTGCGGGCGTGTCTGCAGCGCTGGGCTCAGGCTGCCTGCCCTCCGGCCACCGGCTCGTCCTGCAGCTCCTGGCCAGCACCCACGCTCCCTCCACACCCCATGGCCGGCTGGCTCCCCCTGCGTGTGGTGAAGCACCTGGCCCCCATCTGTGCTGCCGCTTGGCCTTGGCGTGGAGGTCGAGACCCTGTGGACTCGGGCCGGCCAGGGCCCACGTCTCTGCACCACGAGTCCCCAGCAGAGCTCCACCCCCAGCCCCGCCCACACGAACGGGCTCAAAGGAACCCACAGCACGTGGCTGGAGCCCAGAGAATGCAGGCGAGAGGGTGACTGGCCAGGACACGGCCTCCCTGGCCGCCGTCAAGCCACCTCTCGTTCTTCTATTCCCACTTATGGGGCCTCCCACCGCCCCACGCCCGCTGATTCTGTCCTCTCCCTAGAAGGCCAGTACCTTCTCTCCCTTTTGGGGCGCTGGGGTGGGATGCTCCCCGGGGCCGGGCGCTGCCTCCAGCAGGCCCTGCGCCCCCCTTGGCTCGCCTCTGCCTAGGATGCTGGGGGCTCCACGGTACTCGGACAGGGCCAGGATGTGGTGGCTCTCATCACACACCATCTGCAGTAAAGCCTGGAATGGACACACACTTCAGAGAGAAGGAAAAGCAGCTTGAAACCTTTCACCCAGCGCTGTCCCGCCGCCCTCACGATGGACCAGGCCACCGCTCGGCCTTTGCACAAGAGACCAAAGTCCACTGTTCTAATTGTGAGGGCTTCAAACTTCCCTCCCCATAGGTGTCAGAGGCAACAAGAAACCGGGTTTGAAAGAGCAAGTTTCTGTTGGCTGCTCCGACACGGCTCCATGCCCTCGCGGTGGGCACAGTTCACGGCGGGGCCTCCGGCAAAATTCCCCGGGCAAGTCAGCAACACTTCCTCCTTCCCGGGACTGCAGCTCCGCACCAGGAGGAAGCCCCGGAAGTGACAGGGCCGCCCTGGGTGGGCACCTGCAGACGGCACCGGGCCGGCCCTCCTGTGACCCCGAGTCCCTGCCACGGGGTCTGTGAGCACAGGGGCGGGTCTCCACACCACCAGGATCTGGGTTACACAGTGACAGGCCTCGCCCTAGAGCCTGAGTGGGAGGCAGCCGCCCCCAGGAGCTGTCCTCCCGAGAAGCCGGCTAGGACCAGAGTTCACAGTGACCGTGGCCATCCTCATTCCGTGTGCAAACAGGTTCACACGGGGGCTTGTTAGGGAAACGCACAGAAAACATGGACGGGGCAGCCAAGGGGCCTATCGCAAAGGTGACTGGACAGTTAATCAGAAATAGATTTTCCGGAGTTCCCGTCGTGGCACAGTGGTTAACAAATCCGACTAGGAACCACGAGGTTGCATGTTCAATCCCTGGCTTCGCTCAGCGGGTTAAGGATCCGGCGTTGCCGTGAGCTGTGGTGTAGGTCACAGACGCGGCTCAGATCCTGCGTTGCTGTGGCTGCGGCGTAGGCCAGTGGCTACAGCTCCGATTAGACCCCTGGCCTGGGAACCTCCATATGCCGCAGGTGTGGCCCTAAAATGACAAAAAAAGGCAAAAAAAAAGAAATAGGTTTTCCTTTACTTCTGATGATGTGGCCCAAAAAAGTGAAATATTACAGCGCTGGACACCAGACTACACATTATGTTCACTTTAAAAGCAGTCACCTTTAACATCTAAAACACTTTCATTTAAAAACAACGGATGTGGAGTTTCTGTCATGGTGCAGCAGAAACAAATCCCACTAGTATCCACGAAGACGCAGGTTCGATCCCTGGCCTCGGTTAAGGAGCTGGTGTTGCCGTGAGCTGCGTGTGGGGTAGGTCGCAGATGCAGCTCGGATCCTGTGTTGCTGTGGCTGTGACACAGGCCAGCGGCTGTAGCTCCAATTAGACCCCTAGCCTGGGAACCTCCATATGCCGCAGGTGTACCCCCCCAAAAGGAATAAAATAAAATAAAAAAATAAAAATGGAAGTGATGCAAATGCGGCCCTGGGAAGGAGGCACAGTGAGGCGGAGAGGCGCTGCGGTGGGCGAGGCGGGCCCCGGGCCTTGCCGCCCGCCATGTCCCAGCCGTCCAGATGCAGGTGGAGGAGCGGGACAGCGGGACGGCCGCGGCCGCAGAGCCCCGCCACCTGCTACTCGGCAAACACTCTCCTGACTGCACAGGGAGGTGAGGCGTGCTCTAAACACACCGGGAAAGACAGCGGTGACATGCGAGGCCCCCCACCCTCGCCTGGCGGGAGCACGGCTTTCCTCGAAGCCTGACCCCACAGCGCCCGACCTTGGGGCCACGGACACACTGAGTGTCCTGCCTGTCGCTCAGCACCCAGCTGACGCTCCAATGAGAGGGGCGGGGGGCGGGCGTGTCCCATGGCCACAGACACCACGCACGGCATGGGGACCTCCACCCAGCAGGAAAAGGCCAGTGTGAAGGGCCCAAGGAACAGAGGGTTCTGAAGCCGGGTTCAGGCTGAAGCAAACAAAACGCCCTGACTTACTCCTGCTGCCTCGGCCACTGCCGGAAAGGGCTCCAGGGCCTCTGCTGGGTTTATTTCTGTTCTTTTTAAATTACTAAGTGTCAAATATTAAACATCATCCTAAGCATAAAGTACTGTCACTAGCAACCAAACTTCTTCCTTAAAAATTCAGGAATTCTTCTAGCATTAGGCTGCCTGAGTTAGAAATGGGACCGGAAACATATCCTTAATGCTGTACGTCATAGAAAACACTGAGGAATGCAAAACAGAGAAAAGACAGAAAACACGGCTCCAATTTCAATTCTAAATGGAATAAATGCAGCTTCACTTTGAATACAACTTCAGGGAAGAATTTACTTAACATCCAAATTGTTTCCGAGGGAATACCTCTGCGTAACTCACGACAGCGGCGTTATTACCACTTACTTATTCAGCCAACCTTACGCCGGTGACTTTGCTGAAGTGCAGAGAGAAGAAAGTCTAGGACAAGCTGCCCCCAAACCTGCCTTCGGGGTGGGGGCTACGAGCTGACCTCACTGTGCTGACCGTCGGGCCCATGTCCACACGTCAAAGCGCACGCCTTACATCCTGTGCTGTCATATGTCAATAAAAGCGGGGAAATGTGTAAATTCTGCCTCCGAGTTAAATCCCTGGCCGCCGAGGGGGCGTCCCTCCTCTGCTGTCTGAAGAGAGCCAGCTCCAACCCCAAAGAGGGCGTGAGTGGGAAAGGCTCCTGGCAGCGGGGTGACCGTCTGGGCTTCTGGAAGAGGCTCCGGACCCTGGGACCCTCCCGCCGCCATGACCACAGCCCACAGGGGTGTGCCCCGGGCCCCCTGTGAAAACTTCCAGCATCGTGCGACACTGAACGTGGGGTCTGCGTGAGCCGGGTCAGGGCTGAGGCGCCCATCACGGCTGCCCGCCCCAGCCTCTGCACCCGCCGAGAAAGAGTCTCCTCCTCGAGCGCCAAGAAACAGCCCTGACTGTGGACTCTGGACGGGACGGAAGCATCTCCCGAGCAGGCGCGGGTGGGGTCTGGGTGCCGCCACCTGCACACGCCCCTCCCCGCCTCCGTGGGTGCCCCCTGGCACGAGAACCCCCAGCGAAGGCTGAAGGTCAGCCCCAACACCAAACACACTGAAAACCACAACTGCTTCCCCGAACGGGGTCGCGGTTCTGGCACCTGAACTAAATTCAGGAAGAGCAGCCCAGGCTCAGAGCTCCCTGGTGGCTCAGCGGGTGAGGGTCTGGCAGTGGCACAGGTTCAGTCCCTGGCCTGGGTACATCTGTGTGGCGCAGGCACAGCCCCAAAAATCCAAAGCCCCCAATTTAGTCTTCCTTTGGGACTCCCGACCACACCGCAGGCCCACTGTCACCCTCCCGGGACCACGGCTCCCGCAGCCCCACCGCTCGCGGCCAGGTTCTCACGCGGGACACCTGGACCGACGCAGCTCAGCGGGCCAGAGGGACGCCCCCAAGCCCCCTCCTCCCGGGCGTTACCTTCACTCGCTGCGGATGGACTCCCCTCTCCTTCATGGCGCCCAGCGGCTGCCGGCACCCTGCGGGGGCAGGAGGCGTCGTGGGACCGGAGGAGGGAGCGCCCCGGCTACCTGGACTTTGGTCTAGCGCCTCTCCGAAGCCCGAGCCATCACCTAGAAACACGCAGAGTCAGGGGCCAGGGTCGCACGGCTGCGGCGACAGCCAGCAGCCAGGCCCCGAGACCCCAGGCGATGGAGCGGAGCAGGGAGGAGCCCCCGAGGCGGCAGACGGGTCTTCACGAAGACATAGGACAAGCCCGTTAAGGAAGAAAACGTGCGCCGTGCGTGTTTAACACGTTACCGTCCATGACGTGCGCCTGGGAACTCGGGCAGGGGACAAGAGGGGGCCGAGCAGCAGGCGTCCGGGGGCCCGGGGGCCCAACCTGGAGGAGGAGCCCGGCTGGGGCCCTCAGCAAAGTCTAGAATTTGAGACTCCAGGCCCCTTGATGGGAGGGGCCTCAAAACAGAAAAAACACCCTCGGAAGCGTGCGGCCCCCTGATCTGTTCCTGGGCCACAGCCCAGGACGGCCTGGAGCGCACGCTCCGCGAAACGGAAGGAGGCGGCCTGTGGCAAAGCGGGGCCCTGTCCCCAGCAGCGTGCAGCTCGGGCAGGGGAGGTGGCCGTGGTGGGACCGCCGGCACCGAGCTGCCGTCCGGCGGGCCGTTCACGACTGCCCTGCTCAGCAGGGTGACCTCTCAGACGCGGGAGGGACCTTCAAACACAGAGACAGGGAGAGACGGAGACTCAGAGAGAACAGGGAAGAAGCAAAATCAAGGCCGCAATCAGAAAAAATCAGAAAACCCTAACATCTGCAGAGAAGAGAAGCGGAGGGCTGCTGAGGAAACCAGGGACAGAAGCCTTAGGAAAAGGCAGAGTCAGAAACTGAAGCAGAGCAGAAAAACATTCGATTAAAAGCCTAGAAAGTAAAGTTGCGAACAGTCTCTTGGAAATTAGAGCAGAACACAAAGACGTGGAAGAAGAAAACGAGACCAGGGGTCCAAGAGACCCAGCCCGTGATCAACAGGAACGAACACGACAGGCGAGAGGAAGCCACGCAGCAAACGACTGAAGAAGCACGGACAGCGCTCAGGGCGCGCGGACGCCTCCAGGTGACCCGGCGCTGCTCCCGCGAGGCCGGGGTCCAGCACCGTGGGCGGGCGGCCGGGCGGGTGCTCCCCGTTCTTGCGGAAGCTCTCCCTGCAGAGTCAAGCCCAAGCCCAGGCCACCGACACCAGCAAGCCGCCCGTGTTCCGAGAAAAAGCAGCTTTGCCCACCGTATTTCTCCAGAAGCTTCCAGAGGACAGAAGGGACCAGGGGTCCAGCCCAGAAAGCAAGGAGCACGCACTCGGGATGAGCTGACCCATGTCCTCCGAACGCAAAGGCCCGGTGGCGGCGGCAGGGCGGTTTAGACACAGAGGGGGACAGGGGGCCAGGGGACACGGGCGACCTGAGCCAAACAAACTTCGGCAAGGCGAGCAGGACGTGCTCAGGAAGCGGCGAGCGAGAGGCCGCGCGGGGCGGGAGGAGGCCGCGGCCCAGGGTGGCGGCCATGCCGAAAGCACCCGGCACCGAAGCCCCGCAGCAGCGCTAAAACGTCAAACACCTTGAGGACGGACGAGTAACAGCAGGAGATTAGGGAGCCAGGTTGTGGAGCTCCCTCGGGGCTCAGGGCCAAGGACCCGCACCGCCACTGCCGGGGCTCGGGTTCGACCCCTGAGCTGGGAACCCCTCACGCCCACGGGCAGCCGGACACTCAGCAACACAACCACAAAGCCACAGCCTGGCGACCAGCACGGCGCCGACGAGCCAGGCGAGAAGCGGCAAGAACCGCCAGCAGAGCCTGGGCCGGGGGAGGAAGAGGATGGAAGCCGCCAAGCGCCGCATGGAGCAGGCGCGGGGTGACCCGCGGGAAGGGCCGCCGCCCCTGGGGACACACACGCCCCACGGCCGCTGCCGACCTCGGGAGCTACCTCAGCAGTAGGCTGTGGCCAAGCGGCCGGCAGCCCTCACCAGCCTGACCTCGAAAGAACGTCTGGGCGCAAGGAGCCGGCGGGTGAACTAACAAGACAAAATCTCACTGAGTTACGGGGAAGCCGAGCTGCCCGGGAAAGTGTGACGTCCAGCCCCTCCGATAACACGAGGGCAAAACAAAGAAGGAGGAGGACGCAGAGACAAGGACACAAAGAACAGGACAGAGAGCAAAGGCAGACACAGCAAATTAACAGGGAGACTGTGTGTGGGGAGAACGGGAGGGAGTGGGGGGGAGAACGGGAGGGAGTGGGGGGAGAACGGAAGGGAGTGAGGGGAGCACAGGGTGGGCTGTGTGATGTGAGGCCAGTACAGTTTGGAGGGTTGAGAGGAGTTCAAAGTCAGGTTTTCTGAGGGCAGTACAAGGTGTGCGATGTGTTAGGAGTGGACAGGAATTTTTTGTACTCTCTATACTCTGAAACTGTACAAATGAAAAAATTCTGGCTGACTCACTTTTTCCTTCATTGTTTCCGGCTAGCCCAAGAGGGGATGATCTTGACTTATGTTGAGAATCAAGAGACGTTATGATAAAATCTTCAACATCTTTCTCCTGTTCAAATAGGGAGATTTTTAAATGGTCATAAAACAGCAACACTATATCACAGAATTGAATTTGCCAGATAGAAACTGTGGAGGTTCTAACTTACCTCACCACACAGAAACCAAACAGAACTTTTCAAAGTTTGTGGTCATGAGGTCATACACTAATATCAATTTAATCAAGCTCATCCACAGTCCTAGGAATATTTTAAAGAAGCCACGGGCAAATATTTTGGATTTTAAAAATTTTGCATGGGAGTTCCCGTCGTGGCTCAGTGGTTAACGAATCCGACTAAGAACCATGAAGTTGCGGGTTCAATCCCTGGCCTCGCTCAGTGGGTTAAGGATCCGGCGTTGCCGTGAGCTGTGGTGTAGGTCGCAGACGCGGCTCGGATCCCGCGTTGCTGTGGCTGTGGCGCAGGCCGGCAGCTACAGCTCCTATTGGAGCCTGGGAAACTCCATATGCCGCGGCCCTAGATAAGGCAAAACGACAACAACAACAACAAATTTTGCATGATGTAGTAGCATATGGATATGAAATGGAGCATATGGATATGAAATGACAGTATGTTCATACATGAAATTATACATATCTCATTATTTTTCATTTTATTAATATGAGATACACAAAATCTCAAATTATGTTAGAGAAAATATACCCTAAGCCAGAAATAATAACTTGAAGTGTTCCTGATTGATTAGATTATAAGTAGAACTGCTACTCATGAAACATAACTGAAAACAAATCTAAAAACGATATTCTAGATAAGCACCCGTACAGACCACACACGAAGAAGAATTTATGGTTATACTTTCAAAGCCACTGCGAGTTAGAGAACTTAGGACTGCAGTGAATTTCTGAGTAAGACCAATGCATTTCAAGTATTTTAAGAGCAACCGAAACGTTCTGAATGTCCCTATTAGAGTAGACTTGGGTCCATCCTGCACAAGACCGACCGTCCCTACACTCGCTGGCCAGGGACCTGCCCGGTGCTCACCCTGGCCTGGCCAAAAGGCCACGCTGGGAGATGGACCGACGACGGCCGCAGCTATGACCCCGCTGTCCACACAGGCACAGCCCAGGGGGAGCACGCTGGGGCCCCGGGCAACCTGCGGACCTGACCCAGACAGCACCCATGGAGACCACTTACCACAGCCACCCTCTGCGCATGGTGGTCAGCGGAGGGAGCCCTGTCTGCAGCCAGTGGAGACTCCGCCCGCCTAGGGGCCATTCCTGCTGCTGACTCGCCCGGGTAACAAAGCAGGCCTGACTGGTCAGCCTGGAGCAGCAAGGTGCCTGGCCCATCCCACAGGGAGGCATCCAGGCTGTGCCGGCTCAGGGCATCCGAGCAGGGCGTCAGGGGCAGGCTGGGCAGGGGCTCAAGGGTCGAGTCCTTCCTGACGACCTCCGGGGAGCTCCAGGAGGACAGGTCCACCGTCCTGAGCATGTTCTTCAAGGGCTCAGGCTCCTCAGGGTGGGTGAGGTCACGGGGGCACCCAGGCAGCCCCTCCTGTAAGCAGACTGATCCATCCCGCAAAGCAATCTGCTCTCCCATGGGAGAGTCTGGCATCTTGCTTTTCATCAGTGAATCCTGATTTCCAGTAACGTCAGTGAGGTCCCGTATGGCCTTATCGTCACTGCATACACTGACCAGAGGTGACCCGTCAGTCTCTTCGCTGTTACTGGAGCTATCACTCAAACTATTTTCTAAAACATGTGAAGTTGTCAATGTCTGCTGAAATTTAAAGTCCTCCATCTCGACCTTTTGGAAGCTCATGGAATGTACCAGATGATTCAGTTTTTCCTGAAGTTGTTTCACCTGAGCTATGAGATCAGCTTTCCGCAGATGACAGTCTTCTAGTAGTTTTTCCTTATCCTGAAAGTGAAAAAGAACATGCACACAGTAAAATAACTGAATTACACTCTTTCATGCTTGTCTCTTATTTATAAGCCGATTTCAGAGACTGAGCAGTTAAGGATGATATTCCATGACTCCCTTGGTCCCTCTAGACTCTTAAGATTTCAAATTTTTAAAACTCCCATGAAGACAGACTCACAGCTTAAAACTCGTTGCCTAAAAGGCAACTGTTGGAGATGATCCTAGAAAGATGGCAGGGCAGGAAGCACCAGGAATCCCTCTCCCACCTGGACAACTACACTGCAGAATGTATCTGACATAACTATTCTGGAAGTGTAGACTCTGCTGAAGGCGAAGCCTGTGAGGGTAAACTGCTCTCAGCTCTTAGCACGGAAGCAGCTACCCATCCCCTAGCCCAGGGCCCAGCAGGCGGCTGTGCATGCGTGCCTGGGGCCTCCTGCAGGACCTTGGAAGGCAGAAAGAACCCTGTCCTCCCAGACCGGAAATGCATGCCCTGACTTCTGCTTCTGATTGCAGAGGAGCAGAGAGCCAGGAGGCCACGGTTGTTTCATCTGCCCCCACTGTTTCAGCCCCGACAGAAAGCAAACAAGAAAATGGGAAAATAAGGCCCATGCATAAGAAAAAAACCACATCAACAGAAACCATCCTCAAAAATGACCTGACGGTGGACTTACTAGACAAAAACTTCAAAATAACCATCTTAAAGATCTCAAAGAACTAAGAAAAATATGGAGAAAATCAGTAAAAGAACGTATGACCAAAATAGAAAAATAAAGAAAAAGAAAAAATACGGAGCTCCTTCGTGGCTCAGCGGAAAAGAATCTGACTAGTATCCACGAGGACACAGGTTCGATCCCTGGCCTCGCTCAGTGGGTTAAGGATCCAGCATTGCCGTGAGCTGTGGTGTAGGTCACAGACATGGCTCAGATTCCGTGTTGCTGTGGCTGTGGTGTAGGCCAGCAGCTTCAGTTCTGATTGGACCCCTAGTCTGGGAACCTCCATATGCCACAGGTGTGGCCCTATAAAGACAAAAGACAAAAAAAGAAAAAGAAAAAATAAATCGCAAAGAAATTCTGTAGCACGAGAGGTTTTTTTTTTTAAATTTTTAACTCAAATTAAAAATACACTACAGGGATTCAAAGGCAGGTCTGAGAAGGCAGAATAAGAAAGAATTCATGAACTTGAAGACAGAACAATGCAAATTATCAAGTCTGAGGAAAAGAAAAGATTGAGAACACTAAACGGAGCCTTTAAGACCTGTGGGACACCATCAAACAAACCAACATGGGCATAACGGTGTCCCAGACGGTAAAGGGAGAGAGAAGGAGGCAAAGAGAATATATGAGGATAGAAGAAATGAAAGCATTGCATTCCAAATTCGATAAAAGATACGAACATAAATGCCCAGTAAACTCAAAGAATTCCAGTTACGATAAACTCAAAGAAACCCATACCAAGACATAATAATCAAACTTACAAAAAGCCAACAGCAAAGAGAGAATCTTGAAGACAGCGAGAGAGAACTGATCTGTTCACATACAAAGGATCCTCAGTAAAATTATCAACAGATTTCTTTAACAGAAACTTTAGAGGCCAGGCCAGAGGACAGTGGGTCAATATATTCAAAGTACTAAAAGGAAAATAACTGTCAACTAAGAACCCTAAATCCAGCAAAACTGTCCTTCAAGAGTTGGTGAGAAATGACATTCCCAGATGAACAAGAGCTGAGGGAATCTGTTACCAATAAGATCTGCCTTATAAGACACGGTCAATGGAGTCCCACAGGTGAAATGAAGAACTCTAGATGGTGACCCAAAGCTGTATGGAGAAATAGAGCTCTCAATAAAAGTAAACACATGGGCAGCTATAAAAGGTAATGTTACTGTAACAGCTACAACTGCACCTTTTTTCTCATCATGAATTAAAAGGCTACCATACATATTCTTAAGTTATTAGTCTAAAAGGGAAAGCACACTGGTACAGCCACCATGGACCACGCTATGCTGCAGTTCCTCAAAAATCAGAAACAGTGACCACACGATCCAGCAACTCTACCTCTGGGTCTAGACCTGCAAGTACCGCACTCAGAGTCTCAGAGGTGTTTGAGACTCTGCTCCCCTCATGCTCACAGCGGCAACACTCACAACAACTAAAAGGGGAAGCAGCCCCAGTGCCCACCGAAAGGTGAACAGGTAAGTGTAATGTGGTGTACACGTACAGTGAAACGCTATCCGACCTTACGAAGGAAGGGGATTTTGGAGTCCCTGCTGCACGGGGGTTAAGACTGCAGGGGTTCAGGCTGCTTCGGAGGGTTAGGTTTGGTCCCTGGCCCCGCACAGCAGGTTCAAGGATCCAGCACAGGCCACAGCACCAGCACACCAGCACGGATCCGATCCCTGGCCCAGGAACTTCCATAGGTCCTGAGTGCGGCCACAAAATAAATGTTTTTTTTAAAAAGGAAGGGGATTCTGACACAGGTTACAACATGGATGAATTCTGATGACATTATTCGGAGTGAAGTAAGCCAGACACAAAAAGACAAACACTCTGTGATTCCACTCATGTAAGACACCGAAGAGTATCTCAGAAACGAGGGCGGAACGGAAAGCAGAGTGGTGGCTGCCGGGTGGGAGAAGAGGAAGGGTGCTGCTGTTTAAACGCCCAGAGCTTCAGTTTTACGGGAGGAAGGCAGCTATCTGGGTGGGTGGCTACGGAACACTAGGAAGGGACTCAATATCGCTAAACTGTACATTTTTAAATGATTAAGCTGCAAGTCCTACCCTACAGCACACACATACAAAAGGGCAATTTCACAACCTATTTCTGCGCACATTGATTGATGACATATTCTTCTTTTTTCAAGGAAAAAAAGGCTGCAAGGTTCTACATGCAAACACTGGGAAAATCAAAATTGTGATTTATGGGACGAACCTGTACCCTCCTTGTCAGTGTGTAATCTCTAACAGCTCGGCAACCAGCTCATGGTATTCCAGGGCTGAGATTTCTCGAAGAATTCAAACAAATGTCCCTGTCACAGGGCACTAAGACAAGTTGGCTACAGAGTCAGAGAAAAAATTCTCTCTAAACAGAATCTCTTTTCTGAGAGGATGTGATAAACACGTAACACCAGATTCAGGCACCCTCCCACAACACTGGAGGCCCAGGCCCATGGTCCTGTGAGCCACGGAATTCAGAAGCTCCCGATTTCCCAAACCAACGCGGTGCACGTGGAAGCCCCCAGGACGGCAGGGCTGGAACACGCAGCAAACGGTGCACTGTCCACACCAGCAGGCGGCCTGGCTCACGAGAGCCCGGCCCTGAGCAAGCCTCAGAACCACGCGCACTCCTGGTCCTCAGAATATCTCGGCTCTGCCACAGTTTGAGGTCGCCGACCTGCCACCCCCGACCCAGGGAAAGAACAGCCAGCTTTCTTGTGGCATCTGTCCTGGAGGGGAGAACTTCAAAACGGCCGGCTGTAGATTACTCTGCTCTCCTTTGCCGGCGGATGACGGAAAGCATGTAGGGAAAACACCTGAGGCTCAAACTATAAGCATGAAGCCCTTCCAGGTGAAACAGAGGCTGCCAATGAAGGCCACGGCGGGCGCTGCGGCCGAGGGCCTTGCCACCCCCACGTGGAAAACCCTAGACACAGTCCCTGGCGCCCAGGGAAGCCTACTTAACTGACTGCTCACTCTGTACAAGCCAATTAGACTGCGGAGAACACGGCCTTTAGTCAAACACATGGAAATTTCAGAACGGATCTGAACAGCACTGAGCCGCTGCGAGCGACGGGCTCCGAGAAGGCATCGCCTCGCAGTCCCCGTGATGCGTGCGCCCCTGCAGCCGACGGCGAGGGGGTCTCGGCCCGGGACCGGCTCCCGCGTCCCGTGCCCCCACCCCCTGAATGTGCCCAGGCACCGTCACTGTTCCCGACACCTTGTCGCCGTCCTCCGCACACACGTGCACGTCCTTTCTCATGAGGAGCAGCTCAGATTCCAGCTGCCGCTGGCAGGCAGTGAGCACCGACAGCACGCTGTCCTGCCCGCGGAGGCCTGCGCGGTTCAGCGCCGCCTGGGCTCGGGCAGCCTTCCCCGGGCTCTACGAGGAGCAGAGAAAACAACAGTGACGCCACCGACTGGCAGCCAAAGGCACCAGGAAGTCAGAAGTGCAGTGCGCCCCAGCCCGCAGGCCCAGGGGAGTCCTCTCTCGGCTCCCGACCAGACTCCCACACGGGAGCAGGAGACTGGAGGCGCACAGGCCACAGCGGGTCAGGAGGTGCTGGAGGCTGGGGTGACCCCACAAGCACAGTCTCCTGCAGCCCTTACGCTCACCGCAGCTCCTCCAGCTCCTGGCTTGCACCCCCAGCTCCCTGCCCACACCCCAGCTCCCTGCCTGGATCCCCAGCTCCAGGCCTGCACTCCCAGCTCCCTGCCCACACCCCCCTTCTCCCCACCTGGACCCCCAGCTCCTGGCCTGCACCCCCAGCTCCCTGCCCACATCTCAGCTCCCTGCCTAGATCCCCAGCTCCCTGCCTGGATCCCCAGCTCCTGGCCTGCACCCCCAGCTCCCTGCCCACACCCCAGCTCCCAGCTTGGACCCCCAGCGCCCTGCACCTGAGAAAGAAAGCACACCTGTGGGTCACTGCCACGGCCATGGGGGGCCGGGGCCAGCTGCCTGCTGTCCACATCCCGCCCCAGCTCCTCAGCACGGGAGGCCTCCTCAGCCTGGGGCAGCCGCCCCTGGGAGCCGCCCTCCACACGAGGGGGCAGGTGGGCCCCACGCGCCTGCTGCTCGTCCAGCTCCTTCTGGCACCTCAGGAAGCGCTGGTTCAGCGCCTGCAGCTGGCGGCCCAGGCGGACGCACTGCACTCGGAGCCGCTGCAGCTCAGGGGGCTCGGCCGTGGCTGCCAGCAGCTGCCGTTCCAGGGCGCGGCGGAAGCGGGCGACGGCCGACAGGACGGCCTCCAGCTCGGAGGAGTGGGCCGCCCGCTGCTCGTTCAGGGCGGCGATCTCCGAGGCTCTTGCCGCGAGCTCCGCTTCCTTCGCTTCCAGGGCGGCCTCGAAGGCCTGGAGCCGGCAGGCCAGGCCCTGGGCCGCGGCCTCCCTGAGCGCGGCGCTGCGCTGCAGCTCGGCCAGCTGCCGGGCGGCCGCCTCCTCCGCGGCCCGCAGGCGCTGCTGCAGGGCCTCCAGGGCCCGGCCGTGCCTGCACTCCTGCTCCACCAGCCGCAGGCTCAGGGCCTCCTTGGCCTCGAGGGCGGCGTGCAGCTCGCCCTCTAGCGCCGCGCGGGCCTCCGCGGCCTCCGCCCCGAGACCCAGCAGCTCGCTCTGCAGGGTCGCGGCGCCGCTGCCGCTGACCTCCTGCGCCGCGGGCTCCGCGAGCGACAGCTCCCTCTGCAGCTTCCCGATGACCTCGTGCAGCCGCTCCACCTCCTCGGCTTTGTCCCTCTGCAGGCGCGCTTGGTTCTCCCGCAGATTCTCAACTACGGACTTCAGCTCCTCAACTTCAGAACTCGTACACATGGCCTGAAGAAGAAGCACGTTTCAGAGGCCACTTAAATGACCAGTTACCCCTTGCAACTTAGTTCGGCCTGAACTCATAAACGCGAGGGCCTCCAGCTTAAAGACCCAAGCAGCTAATTAACAGTGTCGGCAAGTGACGGCAATACCTCAAAAAAACACCCCAAACATCCAGCTACTTCAGATCCATCCGAATGGTCAAAAAGTCGTGTCTGCAGCTGTTGCCCGGCTGCTGGCTCTAATACTTCAGCTAAGGCCACAGCCCGTCACCTTCAGGGACCTCAGCCCTCAGGCACCGGGGCTCTAACTCGGCCACGTGTCAGTCAAGGGCACCGCATGCTAATGTTTTCACCACCTTTCAAATGTCTATTTTGTTCACTAATTTAAACAACGCTGGTTTCCGTGATTTCCCTAAAGGGGGTACTACTTAGATTTAGGTGTGATTCTAACACCAGCGTAAGAGTAAAAGCGAGAGAGCTGGGCTACGGGGTCTGAGCATCCATGAAGCGTGTGCACGAGCCGGGGCACAAAGCACGGCGGGGACATGGGGGCTCCACAGGCCAGGTGGCCGTGCTTCACCCCGTGAGAATTAGTTAATCTAATTCTCAGCAGGCTCAAGGTAAGAAATAGGATTCCTCCTATTTTATTTCATTTATTTATCTATCTTCTTCTTTGGCCACCCTGTGGCACGTGGAGTTCCTGGGCCAGGATCAGATCCCAGCCATAGTTGCAACCTAAGCCACAGTCTGGGCAATGCCAGATCCTTAACCCGCTGTGCCAGGCTGGGGCTCGAACCCACATCCTAGCACTCCCAAGACACCGCCAATCCCATTGCACCACAGTGGGAATTCCATTTCTTCCTACTTTAAAGACAGGACAACTGAAATACAGATAAGAAATACCTTGCCAAGACCACAAAAATGATAAATGAAAAAGTCAGCATAAATCTATGTCAACGTGGCTTAAACTCCGTTCTCGAGAGTACCTCACTAGCAGCAACTGAAAAAATCGAAAAGTTCTAACCAATCTGTTAACAATTTTCAACCGATTTGTTACAGTAGTATTTTACTTCCTAAAAATTGAGGGTTTCGTTCAATTCTGTTTCACTAGTACCTCTTAACAATTACTTTAAACTCAAATTCAAATCTGGCCTAAATGCAAACAAAAATAAGAAAACTGCTTGTTGGTTGTGGTTTGGAAGAGGCAAGCTGCACACCACACTCACGTTAGCACATCTGGCTGCCATGGTATAGGCTGGCCAAAGAAAATTTCTCAGCATGAGGCGAGAGTCCACTCGGCGCCGCAGAGACCCGCGCCTCCCCATCAAAGAAACACCCGAGGACGGGGTCTGAGGGCAGTTCCACTCGTGGGCGGATGCACCAGCACACGGCAGTGACACGACGCACACACCAAACGGCCGCGGACACAGCACATGCACTCACACTTCAAAAGCAAAGCTGCACTTGAAGGGGACTTTCAGGAGTTCCGTCGTGGCTCAGCAGTAGTAAACCTGACTCGTGTCTATGAGGACACAGGTTGGATCCCTGGTCTCGCTCAGTGGGTTAAGGGTCCAGTGTTGCTATGAGCTGTGGTGTAGGTCGCACACAAGCTCGGATTGGGCATTGCTGTGAATGTGGTGTAGACTGGCAGCTATATCTCCAATTCAACCCCTAGCCTGGGTATCTCCACATGCCCGCCGCATGTGGGGCCCTACCAAAGAAAAAAAAAAAAAAACCTAACAGACTCACTCCTACAAATGGAATTTTCATTTACTATATCAAAGCAATCATCCATGGAGTTCCCGTCGTGGCTCAGCGGTTAATGAATCCGACTAAGAACCATGAGGTTGCGGGTTCGATCCCTGGCCTTGCTCAGTGGGTTAAGGATCCGGCGTTGCCGTGAGCTGTGGTGTAGGTCACAGACGCGGCTCGGATCCCGTGTTGCTGTGGCTGTGGTGTAGGCCGGCGGTTACAGCTCCGATTAGACCCCTAGCCTGGGAACCTCCATATGCTGCAGGTGCGGCCCGAGATAAGGCAAAAAGACAAAAAAAAAAGCAATCATCCACAGTTTTACAAAAAATTCAAAGCAGAATTACTGAAAAGCAAGGATGTACAGATTTACAGATGTCTGGAAATAAAAATATCAAGAGAAAGTATTTGGAATTGTCTTTATAAAGCTCTATTCTTACTGGAACTAAAATATCTTCCTTATCAGATAAACTACTTTCAGTATTTGTGGTATTTTAAGTGTAAAATTAAACTCATGTGGCCGATTCCAAGCACTAAGGACAAATACCAGCTATAATCTCCTTAAAAAAACTAGTCACTGACTTTAAAGACATTCCTCAAAGTAACACAAAAGGATATTTTAAATTTTTGACCAACATGAGGTACCCACACAGATCATAATCTCCCAATAGCCTCTGTCATAGCAGCACCGGATCTGAAGAACTTCAGACAAAAGTCCTTCTACCCCGACAGCCCCCACCGTCTTTACACCGTCCTCTAACATCAGCGAAAACCCATGCAGCCTTTGTGTAAGAGGCCCCTGCGACCCCCAGACGTCTTCCGAACTACTGAGAACCGTGCCTCAGATGCCAGCTCAGACTGCAGTCCCGGGCACAGCGGCCCGCGAGGCCCACCTGCCTGACCGCCGCGGCCACTGCACCTCGGCCCGCTCATCACACGCATCACCTCCCTTTGTTTTGCAGAAACGCCTGTGGAAATGACAACAACAAGAAAACGCCAACCAAATGCTACTGTGCGAAACAGTCCCTGACCTTACAGATACGAGATGTCCTAATTTAAGCAAGCCTGCAGTTTTAAATAACACTCCATTTTAAAATGTTTTCCGCTAAAAGTGCTTTCTGCCCAAATGACATACTAGCTCCACTTTCAAAAACCAATACTGCATTTTTCCAGGCAACTTGTTTCAAAGCAGTTACCTAAGACAAGCCAAGTGTGCTCTTATCTGCCTCTCATCTTTGATTAAGGAAGAGTCCCAGCGAAAGGACACCCTGAACCTAGACTGACCTGAAAAAATGTTTTCACTGAAGACACTTTAAAGTCCTGCAGATGAGGCCTTCGTGAGGAATAGGCATAAATAACCCAACCCTTCAATTTCCTTCAACACAGCTAGTTCACACTCATCCAGTGACTGCCAGCCGCGACTACCTCTTTCCAGGCCATCTTTGAGGTGACGGTCTCTTTACAGCTCTGTCATCCGCACTCCTCAGGGGCTATTTTTCTTTTTTGCTTCAAAAGCACAATTACTTTAAGATAACAGAGAAACTTATAAACAGGTTTTCTCTTCCTGCTGGAAGGCATCGACTGCGCCCCGAGCATCCATCACCTCTTCCAGCACAGGACACCCTGCAATGACGGGGCCCAAGGCGGCAACGCGGCTCCAAAGTCATGATTCATTTCCTTGTCACAGGTTTTGTCCTCAGGGGTGGCTCCCTGCAGTCTTCCTCCAACGAGCCCTTTGAAAGCCCGACTCTCAGAGTCGCTCGGCGCAGGTGAGAGCGGACGGACCTCACCAGCCAGGGACACGTTTGCTTCCACCAAAGGTCCCTAGAAGCTGCTTCCACCGTACGCTTTAGAGCTGCCAGGCGCCCGGTCAGCTGAAGCCTGCGCCGCTGAAACCACCTGCCAGCACAGGCCCTCCCTCTGTCTTGGGGAAGAAACGCGCACATGTCTGGGACACGTCACCTGCACAGCCGACGTAAACTGACCTTCAGACTGGCATTCTCTTCCTGAAGCTCTCTGACGCTGGCGGCAATACTGCTGTGCTGCACGTCCAGTTTCAAGTTCAGGCGGAGAACTTCTTCGTTTGCACTTACTAAGTCCTCTTTAACTTTTTCTAATTGTTCTTTTAAGTCCAAAACCTTGCATTAAAGAAGGTAAGCATTAAAAACTGTCTAGTAGCCAGAGTTCCCATCGTGGCTCAGTGGTTAACGAATCTGACTAGTATCCATGAGGACGCAGGTTCAACCCCTGGCCTCGCTCAGTGGGTTAAGAAACCAGCGTTGCCGTGAGGTGTGGTGTAGGTCACAGATGTGGCTCGGATCCTATACTGCTGTGGCTGTGGTGTAGGCCGGCAGATGCAGCTCCAACTTGACCCCTAGCCTGGGAACCTCCATATGTTGCTGGTGCGGCCCTAAAAAGCAAAAAAAAAAAAAATTTCCTGGCATCCTAAATGATTTAATAATTACTAAAATCCTTTGAAAGATCTAAAAGTACATGCCACAGAAAGTTATTAGTATTCTATAACCTTCACGGAAATGTTAAAATTACAGAGGACACGCAGTGGTCACAAGCCCTGTCTGTGACACCCTGCTCAGCGGACACGGAGCAGGGAGGGGCGCCCGCGTGGCCTGCCCCACACCCACCTCATCCTCCCGCTGCAGGAGCACCCTCTGCACCGCCTCCAACTGGACTTCGGGACCCTCGGAACAGCTGCCCGCAGGAGGCACCGGGCATTTGCCCTCGTCTAGTTTAGACTGCAGTGTAGACACCAAAAGCAAGTTGCTCATCTGCTGCTCCTGTAGCGCCTCTTTATCCTGCTGAAGAGAAAAGATTCGTGTCGGGCAGGGGTTTCAGGAAATCAGGTCTGTTATTCCAGTGGACTGTCCTCAGCCCTCTGGGCACAGCCCGCCCCCAGCAGGCCCCGGACACGGGACCCACGGACGCAGCCTCGTCCGGGCCAGCGTGGGCCTGCCGCTCACGTGAGGAAGTCCCCCTAGCAGTTACTCATCAAAGCACAGCTCAGGCTCCAGACTGTTATGAATCGATTCATTTACTTATTTTCATGTTAGGGCCGCACCCGCAGCATTTGGAGGTTCCCAGGCTAGAGGCCGAACTGGAGCTGCAGCTGCCGGCCGGCGCCACAGCCACGGCAACGCCAGACCTGGGCTGGTCTGCGACCTGTGCCGAGGCTGCGGCAGTGCCGGACGGTGAACCCACTGAGCGCAGCCAGGGATCGAACCTGCATCTTCACGGGCACAACGCTGTGTTCTTAACCAGCTGAGCCACAACAGGAACCCTCAGAAATTTTTTTAAAAATTGGAAAGAACTTGCCAAAAAACCGGGCAATGGTGACACTACATCCGTAGAATTAATATTCACATCCCACTGAAAAGCCTACGAAGAACATGTAACACTGACAAGGTGGTCTCGACATATTAACTGGGGGAAACAGGCCTTCAAAGCTGAAGACGCGGACCAGCTCTGCAGGGGAAAGAAGGCTATAACCCAGCACCCAGGAAGCTCAGGAGCCGTCTGCCCCAAACTGTCCCCGAGCAAGCAGAGCAAGCGGCTGGCCCCAGAGCAGGTGACGCGGGGGCGCCCAAGCCTGTCGGGCGTCCTTCTCAGCAAAGCAAATCCTTTACTGGTTCTCGCCAAAAACCAAACACACCTGATAAAACTCTCCTTCTGGAAGCAGGGTTTTCCTAGAGCCAACCCGTGACTCTAAAATAAAATTTCTCATTGACCCTCACAACTTCAAGTAAACTTTTGACCTCCAGTGACACAAAATACAAGAAACGTCAGGAGTTCGTGTTGTGGCTCAGCACGTTAAGAAACTGACTGGTGTCCATGAGGATGTGGGCTTGATCCCTGGCCTCACTCAGTGGGTGAAGGATCCGGCGTTGCCGTGAGCTGTGGTGTGGGTCGCAGACGCGGCTGGGATCCCGCGTTGCTGTGGCTGTGCGCAGGCCGGCAGAGCAGCTCCAATCCCACCCCTTGCCAGGGAAGTCCCATGTGCGGCAGGTGCGGCCCTAAAAAAGCAAAAAAAAAGGAACTTCAGTTCCTCTGGACTGAACACGCAAGGGGGGGCCGTGCCGACCCGAAACGCCCTCCACTCACCGGCACCCCCTCTGCCCGCAATCAGAGGAGACCATGCATGCCAGACTCCCCACCTCATCTGGAACTTTCAGACACAAGAAGGTGTCCGTCCAGATAAGAAATTCCAAACTATAACATGAAGAACTGGCTCTAGGAACTGTCACTGAGAGGCTGACAAATTCCTAATTCGGAAATTAAAATAATTGTAACTAGGCTCTATGCAAAGTGTTTAACAAAATAATCTTTTAAACCTAATGACTTAAACACTTACTTACTAAGGATAAACTCAGAGCACTTGAGAGACAAAGGAGGGCTATAAAAATTGGTGCAAAACGCTGTTATACTAAACGTGACACTGTGATCTGCAACAAGAAACACGTATCTGCCTTGGCCCCGGTGCTGACACGTCCCCCGACGCGTCTCCTGACCCCTGAGAGCGAAGGAGGTGCCCCGACATTCGGAACAAGCCCCTCCGGCCACATCAGAGTCTGTGTCATCGAGAGGGCTTTGGGGGAGCCCCCAGGTCACCCACAGATGGAGCGGACACCAGGGAGGCCAGAGCTGACCATCTTGCCGCTAAGCGCTGGGGGGACGCAGGAGGGGCTGAAGGCTGCATGACGACGCCTCCCTAAACCCCAAAAGGACAAGCCCCAGAGCTCCTGGGCTGGGGGTCCCCACACCTGCCGTCTGCATGCCTCCGTCTGTTCCTGAGTTGTGTCCTTTTATCATAAACCAGTGACCCGGTAAAGTGCCTGGGTTCTGCGGGCTGCTCCAGGAAACCAGCTGAACCCGAGGGGATCATGGGACAGGCTGGACTTGAGACGGCTGTCCGGGGGCAGGGCAGAACCGTGGGACTCCGCCTCCAGGTCGGTGGGGTCAGGGTCGAGCTAGGCTGTAGGGCGCCTGGTTAGGGCCGGTGGAGCCTGGGGACCCCACGCATCTGGAGACGGAACGCCTGCAGTGCGGTGAGCAGGCGGGGTTGTCCCACGAGCATCCCAAGAGTCGGACGCCCAGGAAACAAGCCAGACGTCCAGGGGACGAGCGAGGACACAGGGGGCGAGGTTGGAGATCCGGGGAAGGACCCGCCTGCTCCCGGTCCCTCGGGGCTCCGTCAGCCCCCCCCCCACTGCCCCCCGGGAGCCATGTCAGCTCCCTCAGGCTGCTGGCGCTTGCCTCCTCCAGACGTTTAACCTCCGCTTCCTGGATTAACACTCGTCTATCTGCCAGTTCTTCCTTTATACTCAGTTCATTAAGCCCACCTGATTTTTCTCTCGATTTTTCTTCTAACAGCTCAAACTAAAACAACAGAAAATGCTGGACAAACAGTAACTTTTACAAACATCGATCTTCCAAATTAGAAGGCACACAACAGCAGAATGCCCACCGTGGCTCTGCAGGTTAGGGACCCGACGTTGTCTCTGTGAAGATGATACGGGTTCGGTCCCTGGCCCTGCTCAGCGGGTTAAGGATCCAGCATTGCTGTGGCTGTGGTGCAGGCCAGCAGCTGCAGCTCCAGTTTGACCCGTGGGCTCAGAAACTTCCATATGCTGCAGGTGCGGCCCTAAACAAGAGAAAAAAGTACACAACAGCACAATTGCGAGCAAACCCATCCTCAACATGGTTTTCCAGACCCACGCTGCACATGAAGTCTGGTGAGAGGATATGAGAGAATCTTCTCAACAAACACACGTACAAAAATAATAACACAAAATTTGAGAAGGAAAATACATGTTGATAGTAAGGGAGGGGATGCCGCTGAGAAACAGAAGAACCGGGAAGGCCCGGGGACCACCTGCGCCTGCCTGGAGAACCAGAGACCCACAATCGTCTCCAGTTTAATTTTTGAAAAGAATACGCAAGTCAACCACAGCTCCCTCGGACAGGAAGCAGCAGCCAGATGCGGCCCCAAGCAGAAAGAAGCAAGAAAAACTAGCCAGAACCGGGGCCCGCGCAGCAGCCACCGCCATCTGGCCATGCGGCGGGCGGGGGCGGCAGCACCAAGGGTGCGGACGGGCCAAGGGGCGGACACAGTCTCGCACGGACCCCCGGGACCTCCTGGTCCGGCTGCACCCGCTGCCGTTTTTCATGCACGTGGAAAGCCTGAAGCTGTTGCAGAAAGCGCCCCCCAGGCGCGGCGCGGGAGCGGCTGGCGGACTCACGTCGCTGTGGCGCGGGCCGCGGGGCCCCGGCCGAGCCGCCTGGCGGAGCTGCTCCTCCAGCCTCCGAATCTCCTGCTGGAAGTCCTCGCGTTCGTGCTCCCGCTCGGCCGCCTGCTCCTGTCAGAGAGGCGTCTCCTCTGAGCCCTTCAGCGCCACCGCCCCGGACGGCGGGAGTGGGGCGAGGACGGGGAGGGGCCCTCGGCACGGGCACCGCGGAGACTGGGGGCCCAGGGGCAGGCTCGCCCGGGCGCGAGCGGGGAGGCGCTGAAGGCGGCACAAGGAAAGCAGAAAGCAGATGCCCGCGCCGTCCGCAGGCCGCGGGGCTGGGGCCTCCCGACGGACGCGGCCTGGCTGGGCGACCGGACCGCTGGCGCCGGCTCCCCAGGCCCCAGGAGGGGCGCGTGGCCGACACCCACGTGCACGAGCCCGGTGGCGTCGCAGCGCAGCAGCGCTTAAACGACGCCGCCGAGACGACCGGGCCGGGGCTGGGACCCTTACGTCCATGAAGAGGCGCTGGCGGTGCAGGTGCTGGTCCAGGGCCTCCAGCTGCCGCCTCAGCGCGCAGAGCTCGGCGGCCTGCGCGGCGCACGCCTGGTGCCGCGCCAGCTGCTCCTCCAGGTCAGCCTCCAGAGCGCGCATCTGGGAGAGCAGCGTCGCGCGGTCCTTGTCAGACTGCTTCCTGGCCTCCGACTGCTCCTTCGTCAAGGACTCCACCTCCCTCCGAAGAGCTAAGGGCGCGGAGAAAGCCCCGGCTCAGGGTGCCGTGTCCCGCGGAGATCAGGCCAGGCTCCCCAAGTGACGCTGGCACCGCAGACACCCCGCCATGCGGGCACCCGGAGAGCAGCCCCCACTCCCGCCACCCCGACGGCCGCCAGTCCCAGTCGGGCCCCGGCACAAGCTCCAGGAGGCGGCCGGACGCCGCCACGCAGAGGCGGTGCGCTGCGCCCACCCTCCTGCAGGCTCGAGACCCGGGACGGCCAAGGACGCACAGCCCCCGCGGAGGGATGCGCCCCCTGCACGGCCGTGGGTCAGCGCGAGACCCACTGAGAATGCGGCAGGAAAACACGCTGTGACTCAGCAGGCGGGGTGGCGGGCCCCCCGCCGACCTGACCCACACCCAGGGTGAGCTGTCTTGAGGCAAAGGGTGGCTCCAAAAGTTGACCTAAAATGGTCTGGGTGACAAGGCCACAACCCACAGGTAGCCGCCGTTTCAGCCTCGATGGAAAAACGGGGCTTCTCTGTGATGGATCCGCAAGTGCTGACGCCACCTGGAAACTGAAATACTAAACCTCTAAGTTTATATTTAGCACACATCAGCTTTCAAAAGTTAATTATTTTGGTCTGTAAAAATCTGCCAGTCTTTTACGATGAACCTTCATCCCCACTAGGAGAAGGTTCTCAGTAAGTTTCCATGCTAGTAAGTCAGCAGCTCCCGCAAATGAGGCCTAAACATGCAGTTAGAACAGTGGTCACCCATAGCGCTTGAGACTTGAAATGAGGGCTCGTGTGTCACTGCTCTGATGGCCAGTGCTGCCCAGTCGTCCACTCAGACAGCACCAGCTTCAGGGCCACACGGCCCTCGGGCAGCAGGACGGAGCGAAGGCGTCCGTGCAGCCGTCAAGGCCAGGCCGCGGCCGACTCCAGAGCCGGGAGACCGTGCAGGCGCCCAGCGCAGGCCCCCAGCCCGGGCACAGCCCGGGCACGGCAGGTCCCTGAAGCTGAAGCTCAGGTACCGCAGTAAGGACCACTGTGAGAGGCTGGCCCAGTTTTGCGCAGGGATACTGAAGATCAGAGTTACTGTGTCATGTACTTTGCCACAAGAGCTCTAAAGTACTTTTCCTCTTTAGTAAAAAAATTGCAAAACCTGATGCAAACATCGAGCGTATCACCCGGAAATCACTCATTTGCTTTTACAAACCTGAACCCTGGTGTGCTCTAGAAACAGGGCTACCTGTGAACAGAAACACACTTTCAGAGACGAGGACAGAAGAGCGGGGGACCCGGAGAAGGAAGGGGGTCGGTGCAGGCCCTGGACGACCTCTGAAACTCGGACAGCCCCGCGAGGCCACTGCTCCGGCCAGAGTTCACGCGCAGCCGCTGCTGCTGGGAGGCCGGGCTTGGACGCGGCGGGGTCCTGAGGATGGGGCCCGTGAGGCGCGTCGGTGCCTTTAGGTGAGAGGGGCCCACAGAGCGCCAGCGCCTCCCGCGTGTCCAGGACCCAGAAACGGGCTCCCAGCAGAAGGTGGCCCTGCTGGCCCTTCACCGTGGACTCCAGCCTCTAGGCCTGTGGGGCAGGAGTCTGCGGTGCCCGGCCTCTGGCATCAGGTACATCAACCTGAACAGACTGAGGCCAGCGCAGGGCGTGGTGCCCAGAAGCTCTGGTGCTCTTTTTTTTCTTTTTAGGGCCACACCTGCAGCACATGGAAGTTCCCAGGCTAGGGCTGGAATTGGAGCTGCAGCCACAGCAACACAGGATCTAAGCCACATCTGCGACCGATGTGCGGCTTGTGGCAACGCCAGACCCTTAACATTCTGAGGCCAGGGATGGAACCCACATCCTCACAGATACTATGTTGGGTCCTTAACCCTCTGAGCCACAGCAGGAACTCCCTCTCGTGCTGACTTTTTAGAGGACAAAGGAAAACACACGGGACAGACAGCATCATGCTCAGGGCAGCCAGGACACAGGCCGAGCTGAGCTGCCCCACAGGCTGGGGCCTCCCCAGACCCCCCATCAGAAGCCAGCCAGTGCCCACCAGGAGCCAAAGCAGAATCAGGACCATGTGGCCGCCTCCAGGCCATGCCTGGGAAGGGAGGGTCGGGGGCCACGCGGCAGGCGCCCACGGTCCCTAGACGGACAGTGTAAAGATGCGAGCAAACCCCGAGGACCCTGAGCAAGCACAGGAGTTTCCTGTGATAAAACCAGGTCCAGGCGAAGGTCCCATGGATCCTCCCTGACTGGCCCGGCCCCTGCACCGCTGAGGGCTCGGGCGCTCGGCCACACAGGTGGGCAGGCGAGGAGCCAGGCCCCGGTGTGGACACGTCAGGGCCCTCTGTCCAGACACAGCTGCCGCAGCCTCTCGGGCCTTGGGCAGTCCAGGGCTGGGCGGCCGCACGGCTGTGTCTTCCACAGGCCCCGACCCTGAGGCCCTCACACCCAGCACAGGGAGAATGGTCGCAAGTATAAGAAAACTCCAGCAACAGACACGGGCTGTGAATGGGAGGGCCCGGCCCCCGCCTGCACCCACAGGCCAGGCAACCCCACGGGACTGTGTGAAGGAAGTAACACCATAAACCCAGGTGTGACAGAAACTGCCAGGCCCTGGGCAGGGCAGGGCAGGGCACGCAGCGGAAAGCCACCCCAGACACAGGGCATCTGAGCAACTTCAGAGAAACACAGCCAGACATCTCAGCAAAAACCTAGCTGCAAAAAAATGAGGGTTTATAGCCTCAAAGTAATCAAGGAAAAGAAGCCAAAGCTGGACTCCTGTCTTCCCAGCTACCGCTGCAGTCAGGAGGCGGGAAAGCTTCCCGCACAGAACTTCTCTGTGCACCCAGTGCACGCGGAGTGGACGGAAAAGCCCGACTACACTTAGGGAGCACCGCGTGCACGACGGGGACCCGCACTCTCCCGCCTTGGTCCCTGGGGCCGAGCAGAGGCCAGAGGGGGCCAAGGGAGGCGCGGGCACACAAGGAGGGTGGGAGATGCAGTCGCGGCACCCCCCCAGCCCGCACAGACACAGACCTGGGGAGGTGCCATGGGCCGGCTCTTTACATAGCACCCGAGACACAACTAAGAGAACAAAACCCTGAGAGCAAAGGGTGAGAAAAGACATCCAAGGGAACAAAGAAAGCAGGTTCACTTTTAACAACAAAGACTTACATTCAAAACAGAAAAGAGAGTTCTCATTGCGGCTCAGTGGTAATCAACCCAACTACGAACCATGAGGATGTGGGTTCGACCCCTGGCCTCCCTCAGGGGGTTAAGGATCTGGCGCTGCCGAGAGCTGTGGGGTAGGTCGCAGACGGGGATTCAAGCCCTAGCCTGGGACTTTCAAGTGCCGCAGGTACAGCACTAAAAAGACCAAAAAAAAAAAAAAGGGAACGCGACAAAGGGATGCTATACATATTAAAAGAGCTGAAGGAGAAGATGCAGTCTGGAAATGACTACAGTTTTAATGAGCCACGTGGACGGAGGTCTGGGACAAATCACGCATGGCTTCAGGAACCTCAGGCCTGTCCAGACCCACGGGAGAAAGTGACCCGGACAAGGGCAGAGGGCAGTTAAACAGACAAAGTGGAAACGGTTGCTTGTTAAGGGCAAAGAGTGAAAAGAACCTGAGGAAAGAGAAATGAGCTTCCTGAATTGCCCAGGCTGGACACATATTGACCGGGGGTCCTCAGCCTGGCGGGACGCACGCCCAGACAGCCTGGGACCCCTCACCTCCCGGGAAATCGCTTCTCACAGACCTGCTGACGACAACACTGCCCCCAAGCTCTACACTTCAAGCTTTTTATGTTTTAACTGTTTTTATAGGCAATGTGTTTTGTTTTGTTTTGTTTTGTTTTGTTTGTTTGTTTAGGGCCATACCTGCGGCATGTGGAAGTTCCCAGGCTAGGGACCTAATTGGAGCTACACCACAGCCACAGCAACGTGGGATCCGAGCCACTTCGCGACCTACACCACAGCTCACGGCAACGCCGGATCCTTAACCCACTGAGCGAGGCCAGGGATCGAACCCGCAACCTCATGGTTCCTAGTCGGATTCGTTTCCTCTGTGCCATGACGGGGACTCCTGTATTCAATATTTTCAGACCTAAAATATGTAAGAATCTCAGAGTACAGTAGAATTACTTTTGCTAAAACTGTATGCCTTCCTGCTGAAGGTTAACGTCAGGCACCTTTCCGGTAATTTTAAACACAACGTTTAAACAGCCCTCACGTTTTCACGTCCTTGGCCAGTCACCCGGAGAAACGTGGAAGAGAACAGAGTCACCCGGCCGGGGTCCCTATGCAGAGCCGGGCGGCCTTAAGAAGCAGACTCTGCCCAGGTCCCCGGGTGGAGCCAGGGACTCGGGGACGGGGCACGGCGCCGCGAGCCAGGACGGGCAGGAACCGCGGCCACACCCGCTCCGGCCTCTGAGCCCACCAAGGCCCCTTCTAGGGCCCATCTCCCTTCTGTGCCTCCAAAAGCCCCACCTCATCCCCAGAGAACCCAAATCTGCGCTCAAAAGCAACTCGCTGGTCCCAATAAGGCCGCTGTGGGTTACTGCCTCCCAGGACCATGGCAGGCAGGCGGGTGACCTGGCCTCTCAGGTCAGCAGCACAGACGGTCAGAGGCTGCCCAAGCCTTGGGCGTAGCCAGCCGGCTCTGCCCACACCCACTACAGCCCCCGCCTCCTCACCGGCCTCTCTCTCGGCCGCAGCCGCGGCCAGGGCCTCCTTCTGGCTCGACAGCGCGGAGTTGGCCTCCTGCAGCTCTGCCTGCTGCCGGGCCGCCCGCTGCAGCTGCTGCCTCAGGCCCTCCAGCTCCACCACCAGGCCCTGCTCGCTCGCCTCCTTCCGGCCCAGCGCCTCCTGCAGGCTGGCCTTCTCCTCCTTGAACCCCTCGATGATGCCTGTGGATGGACGCGGGGGACGTGGCTGCTGAGGCCCGTGGGGGGCGGAGGGGCAGGCAGGCGGTTCCCACTCGGATGGCACAGGGCCGCCAGGTGAGGCGGGCGCCAGGCATCAGGGGCGTGGGGGTCGGGCTGCCCCAGGCACTGCCGTCCCACCTCCTGGCTCCGTGCTTTTAAACCCCCGGCGATGCGGCCCCTCGGCAGCGGCCTCACCCTCTGCTTTGTGCAGCTCCAGCATCAGCCGGGCTTTGGCCTCGTTCTCAACGTCCAGACACTCCAGCAGCTCCTGGTGTTTTCTCGCCACCTGTGCCATCTCTTCCTTCTTGCAGCTAAATTCCTTCTCAAAACGAGAATGAATCTGACGTGCTTCCTCCAGCTGTGAAACATTTGAAAATGGAGTTTTGTACCAAAAGTCATCATGGCACATACTGACAGCAACAGAATTCTCCCTGGGTAGAATTCAGTGAAATCATAATATCCCATAAGAAACAACAATTCTGGGGAGTTCCCGTCATGGCTCAGCGGAAACGAATCTGACTGGTATCCATGAGGACTCAGGTTCAATTCCTGTCCTCACTCAGTGGGTTAAGGATCCAGTGTTGCCATGAGCTGTGGTGCAGTCGCAGATGCGGCTTGGATCTGGCGTTGCTGTGGCTGTCGTGTAGGCCGGCAGACGTAGCTCCGATTCAGCCCCTACTGGGAACCTCCATATGCCACGGGCGTGGCTCTAAAAAGACAAAAAGAAAGAAAAAAAAAAAAAGAACCAACAGTTTTCATGTTCCTCGTTATGTCAGTTACTAAACAACGCATTTTCGGGAGTGTCCGGTGGCCCAGTGGTCGAGGCTCTGGCGTCATCACTGCCGCAGCCTAGGACCGGCTGTTGACCCGGGAACTTCCGCATGCTGTGGGTGGGGCTAAAAATACAATTTCTGTCAGCAAAGCCCCGCACACAGGGGCAGCCAGCTTTTGTGACCAGCAGGTCCACGCGTGTCCGTGCGTCACACTGCGAGGGGAGAGCGTTTCAGAGGCCACGTGACGGGGAAGCCGGCACCAGGGCAGGGCCGGGTCACCAGCAGCTGTGGTGGGGGACGCAGGAAATGCTCCTCGGGCCGGTTGCCACACCGGGCAGGGGACCTGGGACCCTCCCCCGGATTTCAGTCACCATGGAGCCCCTGCTGGCACAGCCCGGGCCCTCGGCCCCGCCTCCCTCCCAAGCTCTCCCGGTGGCCGTGTCCAGTCTGAGGCTCCTAGCCATCCCCGGGCGGGGGGCCCAGACTCGACTCTGAATGCAAAGCGCCCACCCCCAGCTGTCCTGACAGACAACTTAGCACCCCACGCAAGTAGCCAACTTGTCCAGCCCGAGCTCTAAGGAAACCTATTGGTTTTACCTTGAAAACAGCCCAGCGGCCCTTTCAGGTCCCCTCCCACCGCCTCCACCCTCTCGGACACCTGCCGCAGCTCCAGCCGCCGGCCACCACCTGCTGCCTCCTGCAGCCAAAGGCCCTTGGGCGACCCAGACCTAAACAGGGCCCCCCAGGCCCCCGTCTCTGCCCTGCCCACCGCTCACCCTCCTCCCCAACCCCACCCTGCTGCCCCCCACATGCCCGTGAGCTGGACTCGCGATGAGCAAGCGAGGCCCCCACAGGCCGGGATGCAACCCGCGGCCACCCGCCAGGTCAGACCCACAGACCAGACGCCTGCCCGTGAGCCGCTCACACGAGGGCCTCGGGGTCCAGTCACTGCACCCAGGGGACAGCAAAGGCACCTGACTGCTGAGGACCACGTCCGGCCCCGCGCTGCCCACTTCTGAGAGGCCGAGCCCCACACCGAGCCCCGTCTGCGCCGACCGCACCGGGAGAGGCTCACAGGCGCTCGGTGACGGGAACGGCGCGCCTCACGGGAAAACGCTTGTCTTTACCGGGCAACTTCGGAGAAAGGGTCTCCACTGCTTTCCATGTTTTCCTATTTAATGTTTCTAACTGAAATATTCTAAAACATTAACAAAACGTTCCTTTCTTCAGTGATGGTCCCTGAACATGCGTCTCTCTACGTAAGTGAATGCACAATCAGTACGGACGCAAAACGGCGGCGAAGTTAAACAGCAGGGGGACCCAGTGCACACGGTCTAACGAAGAGCACTGCGGCTTTCCTGTCACTCGCAGCAAGCCCACTTCTCAAGAATCTCAGCTCAGCAAAGACTCGGGACCTGAGGAAACGGGTGCGAGTGTCCCGGGCGGGGACGGAGCTGGGGCGGCGGCGCAGGGAGCACAGCCAGAGGCTGAAAACCCCCTGGCCCAGCAGCAGGTGCGACCGGCAGCCTCAGCCCACTCCGCCCAGCGCCCCAGGAAGAGGACCCACAGCGGGACGGCGGCGCCGGGGGCCGGGTCTCACCTGCCTGGTCGAGTCCAGGACCATCTCCAGGAGGCCGTCCACCGCCAGGCCCAGGCTCCGGAAGACCCTCTGCAGGGGCTGCTCGCACCCCCACCTGCTCCCCGGGCTCATGAGGAAGCTCTCGCACACATGACTGCTGATTTCTGCCACCGACGACGCCTCGGCGCCATCGGGCGAAGTCCCGTCCGGCTCCGGCCACGGCCACGTCTCGTCGAGCGCCGGGACTGCAAGGCGAGCACACACAGCGCTGTGCCCCGTGGACGGGCACCCCGCGCCCCAGGAGCGGGCTCGCGAGCCCGGGCGTCAGTGCGTACCTGCAGGTGGAGTCGGGGCCCCGGGCCGCCCGTCCGGGGGGCTCTCATCCTCCAGGCAGAGGCCCACGTGCTCGCTTATCCGGCTCCTCAGGGCGACGGCAGCCCTGAGTGTCTCCCCGAACAAACCCAGCAGCCTCCGCAGGGCGTCCCGGAGCGCGGTCCTGAGGGCACAGGGCGGGCAGCGTCGGCGAGACCCAGCCCCGCCTGGCTCCCGCGGGAGCAGCGCTGCTAGTGACCGAAGCGAGCCTCTCCCGGAGGTCTGCGGCCAGCGGACCGGCTCTGGGCAGAGGCCCAGAGCCAGCACACCAGCTTCACGCCCCACGTCCCCAGGCACAGCCGCCCTGGCTCTCAGGGGCAGAGCTGGGCAGCGGCGTGGCCCTCAGACTCCACCTGTCACGGGGCACCTCCTCGAGACTCAGGAGGCACCCCTCAGCCGGGCTCGAGAAGGCGAGGCCCCCGCCTGCCTCTGGGCCACACGAGCAGCAGGACCGCAGGGAGCAGCAGAGACCAGCCAAGGGGCAGCAGAGGGGGGCCCGGAGCGAGGCCCCCGAGCCTCACTTTCCGGCCGGTGCTCGTCTGCATCTGCCCAGCGTCAGGGTGGATGAGAACCTGAGCGGCTCCGGGCCCGCTGGGGACCACGCGGGGAGCAAACGGAAGCCCCGAGACACACACGGGGGAACCTGCACGGCTAACTGGGCCAGGTCGGGTACTGCGCCTCCCCGCGGCAGCCAACTCTGAAACCCGGCCAAACGAGAAGGTTTGCCAAAGCGAGGGCGGGTGTGCGGGTGTCGGTGCCGTGACGCGGGGCCTGTCCTGCCAGCGGGGCGGCAACTGACCTCTCGTCGAGAGACAGGCTGACGTCGGCCCTGAGCATGGCCACGAGGTTCGCGCCCTCCTGGTTCTCCCGCTCCCGCCTCTGCTGAAGCCGCTCCAGCTCGGAATGGCACGCCTCCACCTCGTGGCGCAAGGACAAAACCTGGTCTCTCAGCTGTTGAGGACAAGCGAGTAGAGCTTTACTTAAAACAACCGGGCTACAGAGTAAGTTTCTGCAAGGAACTTCCTTCGGCCACGAGCAGGTCCGGGCGGAGAGGCCGGCCGAGGGCAGCCCGCGCAGGGCCCGGGAAGCGTGAGGGAGAGCACAGAGCACCAGCCACGGAAAAAGGCGGGTGCAGCACTGCCACCAGCTTCGGAAGAGACAAGAAAGAGTGAACAGTCTCAATGCTGTGCGTGGAGGGAACTTAGAAAAAAAATGTGGATTCTATAAAGCACTGGCAGACAGACTGAGACGTACAGGCAGCTGAAAAATTAAAGAAAACGGAAAAAACAGACACAGAATGGCAAATTTCAAGGTGACAAACAATAACCAAAAACTGAACAAAAGAGACAAGAAGATGAACTGTGCCGCCAGCGCTCAGACCCATGGGCCCCAGAGGCTCAAGGCCGGGGTGCAGCCTGGCTTGTGCGTTGACGGTGATGCCGCCTCCAGGCCTTGCTGCCCTGAGTCTGCACGTGGGGTCCGCCTTGGGCTGGCCGTGTCACCTGAAAACACTGCACAGCATGAGAGCTGAGTTCGGCTTTACTGGGGGCGAGACAAGGACTCCATCCCGGAGGCAGCGGCTCAGAGGCCCTGCGGTCTCGGGCGGAAGAGGGGGAAGGCCCGCGGACGCGCGGCCAGGGCGCACGGCGGTCAGGCACACATTCTGGCAGGAAGCTGGTGCTTCTCAGGAGGTGTCGCCATTCATGATTTTAGGGCTTTTCTGCGAGAACTGGGGCTCATAAAACCTTCTCCTGAAAATATCTAACTGTCTGCAGGCCCGTTGAGCCAGTTTTCCCAGAGCAGAGGGCCGCACTCCTGGTCTCCGCCCGGAGCTCCCTTCAGGGCTGTGGAAGGTGGGCAGAGGCAGGTGGCAAGGCCTGTTTTCAGCTGGCAGTCGATTCCACTCGGGAGCCTGGGGGCAGCAGGCTTTTCCCTGTTGGTCCTGCTCCCTCCCCTGAGGAAAGAATCTGGTAACTAGGGGAAAAAAATCCAACACATAAACTTATAGCAACGCTGATCAAGAAAAGAGAAGTACAAGCAAGCATCTCAACAACACTGACCGAAAAACATAGGAAATACAGTGTTATTAAAACCTAAAAATTAGATTATTACTTTAATATCTTCTCAGAAAGAAAATTTAAGCACATGCAGCTTTTTTTTTTTTTTTTTTGTCATTTTAGGGCCGTACCCACAGCATGTGGAAGTTCCCAGGCTAGGGGTCTAATCGGAGCTGTAGCTACTGGCCTACACCGCAGCCACAGCAACTCAGGATCCGAACCGCATATGCAACCTACACCACAGCTCACAGCAAAGCCAGATCCTTAACCCACTGGGCAAGGGCAGGGATCGAACCCGCAACCTCATGGTTCCTAATCAGATTCGTTAACCACTGAGCCACGACGGGAACTCCTGCAGCTTTCCCATTAAATGACTTTCCTAGACTCTTCCAGAGCAGAAAGGGCGGAGGAGGAGACCCTGCTCAGCAATCCTGAGACGGAGCCAGAAAAGACAGGAAAGTGAAGTCACAATGAAAAACAGGAGGCAAAAGGATTTAAAAAGAATGCTAGAAAATAAAACCTAGCAATACCTGAAAATGATGTCAAAACTAATTTTATCATACAGATATGTTGGTTCAATATTAGAAAATTATTAACATGATTTATCACATTAACAGAGTAAATAAAAATATTATATCAATAAATGGAGGAAAAGCAAACTTAATACCCATCTATGGTTTTTAAAAAAATCTATCACAAACTGGAATGGAAGTAAACTTTCTTAATCTGAAAAAAAACAGGAGTTCCCGCTGTAACACAACGGGATCGGTGGCGTCTTGGAAGTGCTGGGACGCGGGGACAGTCCCCGGCCTGGCACAGTGGGTGGGGGACTCGGTGTTGCCGCAGCAATGGCTGAGGCCGCACGTGCAGCTCACGTCTGATTCCTGGCCCAGGAATTCCATGCACCATGGGGTTGCCAAAAAGAAGAAAAAGAATCACCTATAACCTCCTACAGGAACCGCTGTTCTTAACGATCACGCGTGGGAGTTCCGGCCGCGGCACAGCAGGAAGAGCAGGGCCCCTGCAGCACCGCAGGCCTGACCCCCGCCTGGCACAGCAGCTTAAGGCTCTGGCACTGCCACAGGCCACGACCGAGCCTGGTCTGAGCCTTGGCCTGGGAACTCCATATGCCACACAGGTGGCCAAAAAGAAAGAAGAAATTACAAAGTTGGAGAGACCCCCGTGAAGGTCAGGCCACGAAAGCTGGCTGCACTCTACCCAAATCTTCCTCAGCTTGCAGTGGGGTCACACCCGAAAAACCCATCATAAACTCCAACTCTCAATACACCTGTGGGAGTTCCCATCATAGCTCATCAGTAATAAACCCAAGTAGTACCCGTAAGGACACAGGTTCGATCCCTGGCCTTGCTCTGTGGGTTAAGGACCTGACGTTGCCATGAGCTGTGGTGTAAGTCGCAGACGCAGCTCAGATCCCACGTGCTGTGGCTGTGGAGTAGGCTGGTGGCTACAGCTCTGACTGGACCCCTAGCCTGAGAACCTCCACATGCCGAGGGTGCGGCCCTAAAAAGCAAAAAAAAAAAAGGATAAGTCATAAAAACTGTCTCAGAGGAGTTCCCGTCGTGGCGCAGCAGTAACAAACCCAACAAGGACCCATGAGGACAGGGTCGGATCCCTGGCCTCGCCCAGTAGGTTAAGGATGTGGCGTTGCTGTGAACTGTGCTGTGGTGTAGGTCGCAGACATGGCTCGAATCCCACGTTTCTGTGGCTGTGGCTGTGGCCGGCAGCTGCAGCTCCAACTCAGCCCCTAGCCTGGGAACTTCCATATGCCGTGGGTGCGGCCCTGAAAAGCAAAAAAAAAAAACTCTCAGAGAGAGAGTCCCCACTGTGACCAGCAGGTTACGGACCCGACACTGTCTCCGTGAGGGCACAGGTGCAGTCCCTGGCCTCACTCAGTGGGTTAAGGGTCTGTCGTTATCACAAGCTGCAGCACTGGTTGCTGATGCAGCTCAAATCTCGAGTTGCCATGGCCGTCCAATTCAACCCTTAGCCTGGAAACTTCCGTATGCTGCAGGTGTAGCCTTAAAAAGAAAAAAAAAATCTCTGAGACTATTAGGAAAAGATTTCTTAAGCAAGGCAGAAAAAGCATAAACTCTAAAGAAATAATGTAACAGAGTTATTAATTCATCAATCAAGAATATTTCTTTATCAAAAGATGACAGAAGGGAAAAAAAATAACAAATCAGAAGAAAACCAGAAATACAAAAACTTCCTAAATCAGTGACAAAAAAACAAACAACTGTTTCAAATAGAAAAATGGTCAAAGATACAGAAAGGCGTTTCACAGAGGGGGACAGACACAGAACAGCGGCAGGTGCACAATCTTAGCAGCAAGTTAGGACTGCCAAGAAACGTTTTTTTTTTTTTGGTCCTTTTGTCTTTTTAGGGCCGCACCCGCGGCTTACGGAGGTTCCCAGGCTAGGGGTCCAGTCAGAGCTGTAACCACCAGCCTACACTAGAGCCACAACAATGCGGGATCCAAGCCACATCAGTTATCTACACCACAGCTCACGGCAACGCCAGATCCTTAACCCACTGAGCGAGGCCAGGAATGGAGCCCACATCCTCATGGATGCTGGTCGGATCCTTAACCCGCTGAGCGAGGCCGGGGATGGAGCCCACGTCCTCATGGATGCTAGCTGGGTTTGCTAACCGCTGAGTTCTTGAGGAGCTCCAAGAAACGTTATTTTGTAGTCACAAAACTGGCAAAAATTACAAAGCAAGAGCCTTGCAAGTCCTGGGAAGGACGTGGAGTGCAGGGTCAGCGGAACCGCTCAGAGACGGCCTGGTGTCACCTGACCAGGACGCACAGGGGCAGAACCAACTTAGACGTGCACTTCTTGGCGTAACAAGCGCCCACACATCTGCAATAAGAGGCTTGTGGAGAAAACTCAGTGCAGGTTTATTCCCAACGGCAGAAAACTACAAAACAAGCCCAAGTGAGCGGCTGTGGGGCAGCCACGCGACGGATCCTTCAGCAACAAGGCCGGCAGGTGCGGCCCCACCCAGGACACCTGTGACCCTCCTTTGACGCCGAACGGCAGCGGCGACTACACACCCCTCGTGAGGGCCGAAGACAGCTGACACCCACGAGCAGAGTGTCCAGGGAACACAGTGCCTGAGAAGCCTGTGAAAACAGAAGGGGGGTCGGGGGCGACGCACTGCCTTCCTACACAGAGCTGCCAAGCCCAACACGGGTGTCTTCAGGGTAATTTCACAGAGAAAACAACTTCTCACGAGAGTCTGGTCTGCCCGAGAGACGCAGACCCCCCGCCTTCCCTGCACTGTTCCCTTCAAGCCGTCACCCCACTTTAAAGGCAAGCGCTATAAACGTTTTACGATTCCTCGCTTAATTCAGAATTTAACATTTCCTTTTAACTGTGTTAATAATTTTATAGGATTTTTGGTGATTGGGGCACTTGATTTACAAAATCAGAGAGGTTTTAAGTGGTGTACCTCTAACCCTATTTTGCCCATGAGCCGTGTTATTTTGAGAAGTTTGCTCAAGAATGCCTATGTTTATCAGCGGAGGTGCCGGGTGCCTTGAAGAAAAAGCCTAAAGGACACTCCGAAAGGCTCTGTTTCTTTCTCGTGGGAGCCCCTCCCAGCACAGCAGGGCCTTCTGCAGCTGCGAAGGGCCCCTGGACCTGCCGCTGAGGCCTGACCGCCCCAGACACGCACGCACGGCCCTGCATCTGGCCGGGGCTGATCTCCGTACCCTTGGCACCAAAGTAAGTCAGACACGCACGCGTGCAGCGCTTACAGTCAGAAGGCCTGGCTCCACTACTTGGCAGCCAACGGGCTCCCAGCAGACTGACAGAACCTCTCCTGGGCCTCAGTGACCTAAGAGGGAAAGAACCGCACGGAAGTGAAGAAACTGGGCGTGCAACGTGCCCGGTGCAGTTCACAAGGAAACGTGCCTCCGATGGGTGCGTAAAGTCAAAGAAAAGCATTACCGTTGTAACTGAGAGGTCACAAAGGGGGGCTATCTCGAAAAATAGTATAAACACTATCATTTTCAATAATAATATTGAAGAACAACAGCAAATCCCAATTCAAAAACTGTTAAGGACCTCAGCCATAAAATAGAATAAAATAACGCCATTTCTAACAACATAAATGGACCTAGAGATTCTCATACTAAGTAAAGTAAATTAGAGAAAGACAAATATCATACAGCATCACTTGTGTGTACAGGCTAAAAAATGATACAAACGAACTTACAAAACAGAAACACACTCACAGACACAGAAAACAAGCCTGTGGTTACAAAACGGGATGGCAAGGGGGGGTGCGGGCCGAAGCGGGGTCTGGGACTGACACTCACGTCACGTAACACGGGCAACAGTGAGGGTCTGCTCGCCGCCTTCTAACGGCCTGCACTGCAAGACAATCTGAAAACACCTCCAAATAGAAAAACTTATCAAGGACCCGAACAGAAAAAAACAGCCAAAAACCCATGAAAAGATGCCCAACATAATAATCATTAGGGAAATGCAAATAAAAACAAGATATCACCTCACATTACTGTGATGGCTATCTTCTTCTTTTAATGCCTGCGTCCATGCCACACGGAAGTTCCTGGGCCAGGGATTAAATCCGCCTTCCACAGCGACCCAAGCCACTGCAGTGGGATTCTTAACCCACTACGCCACAGCAGGAACTCCATGATGGCTATTATTTTAAAAAATTAAAAACAGGTATTGATAAGAGTGTGGAGAAACTGGAACCCTTACGCACTGTCAGTGGAAATACACAACGCCACAGTCACTTGGAAAAGTTGAGCAATTCCTCAAAAAGTTAAACATAGGGAGGTTCCATTGCAGCTCAGTGGAAACGAACCCGACTAGTATCCATGAGGACACAGGATCGATCCCTGGCCTTGCTCGATGGGTTAAGGATTTGGTGCTGCCGTGAGCTGCAGTGTAGGTCGCAGACATGGCTCAGATCCTTCACTGCTGTGGTTGTGATACAGGCTGGCAGCTGCAGCTCCAACTCAACCCCTAGCCTGGGAACTTCCATATGCCGTGGGTGCAGCTCTGAAAAAAAAAAAGCAAAAAGAAAAAAAAATTAAACACAGAATTATCATGTTACCCGTCACTTGTTCCTAGATACATATCTCAAAAAATTGAAAGCAGGGACTTGCACCCCAATATTCTTAACAGCATTATGCACAATCACCAAAAGGAAAAAAACGACCATTAACAAATGTCCATCAACAGATGAACAGATCAACAAAATATGCTGTCTGCATACAAGGGAATAATATCACTCAGCCATCAGAAAGAAGTCACGAGTGTTGATACGGGCTACAACGTGGGGCAGCCTTGAAGACACTTAGCTAAGGGAAATAAGTCAGACACAAAAGGACATACGTCGCATGACTCCTCTGAAATGAGATCCCTGGAGTCATTAAATTCACACAGGCCGAAAGTACAAAGGTGGGGACCTGGGCCAGAGGGAGGACAGGCGTTATTTTAATGAGGACGGAGCTTCTGCTCGGGATGAACAAGTTCTGGAAACGGACAGCGGTGATACCTGTACAGCATTGCAGATGTGGTTACTGCCTCTAAACCTCACACTTAGAACGGCTGAAACGGTGAGTACCGCATTACGCACATGCCACCACATACAGAGTATCAGCAAAGAAGTCTCAGCCCACGTACCTGCAGAATTTGGTTATTCTTCGCCTGAAGCTGCAGACACAAAGACTCTTTCTCTTTCTGGTACAGGGACTGTGCCTGTTCACACTCAAGTTTATGTATCGCCTCTTTTTCATGAACAGCTGCATTCTTTTCACTTTCAAATTCACCCTGTACAAAAGTACATTACAAACAACAAAAAATAACGTTAGGCTATAAAATTATCCTCGTTCCATTTCATTCAACAAATATTTATTGAGTCTGTACGCTGTGCCAAGAGCAATGATCAAAAAGCCAAGGCCACAACCCACAGTTAACATGTGTTCAGGAGTTCCCGTTGTGGCTCAGCAGTAATGAACCCAACTAGTATCCATGAGATGCAGGTCTGATCTCAGACATTGCTCAGTGGGTTAAAGATCCGGCGTTGCCGTGAGCTGTAGTGTACATCACAGAGAGCTCAGATCTGGTATTGCTGTGGCTGTGGTATAGGCCAGCTCCAATTCGATCCCCAGCCTGGGAACTTCTATATGTCACAAGTGCGGCCCTAAAAAGCAGGAAAAAAAAGGGTTCAGATGTGCTTATCATACAGAATATAAAAGAAACAGCTTGATACCTTTCCCAATGGTCACATTAAGCAATTCTCCATCATTGGAGTATCACGACCATCAAAATCCAAGATGCTGAGAAACCTAAGTGTCTCAGGCTTTAAAAGGTAAAAGCTATTTCTTCCTAAACATTAAAAAATATTTTAGGAGTTCCCATTATGGCTCAGTAGTTAACGAACTCGACTAGTATCCATGAGGACGCGAGCTCTATCCCTGGCCTCACTCGGTGGGTTAAGGATCTGGCATTGCCATGAGCTGTGGTGTAGGTCGCAGACGCGGCTCGGATCCCGCGTTGCTGTGGCTGTGGCGTAGGCTGGCAACTACAGCTCCAATTCAGCCCCTAGTCTGGGAACTGCCATATGCCATGGGTACAGCCCTAAAAAGACAAAAAGTCCAAAAATATATATATTTTAATAATGTTCACCTTATGAGTTAAAATATATTAACAAAGTAGGCTTTAAAAACAAAAAACACAGAGGTAACACTTCCAGAACAGCAAAAATAAGGACTTCGAAAAATGCTCTTTAAAAGAAGTAAGAAAGTTGGCCAGAACTGTCAAAATCAATTTTTTCAGAGCTCGGGAAATTGAAGAGTTTATTAAAAACAAAGGCTGAGGAATTCCTGTTGTGGCTCAGTGGGTTAAGAACCTGACTAACATCCATGAGGGTGTAGGTTCAATCCCTGGCCTGGCTCAGTGGGTTAAGGATCCAGTGTTGCCACAAGCTGTGACAAAGGTCACAGATGTGGCTCAGATCTGGTGTTGCTGTGGCTGTAGCATAGGCCAGCATCTGCAGCTCTAATTCAACACCCTAACCTGGGAACTTGAATATGCTGCAGGTGCAGCACTAAAAAGCAAAACAACGATATCAACCAAAAAAAAAAAAAAAAAAACTAAAAACACAGGCTGAGTCTCCATCCAACAGAACAGGAAGCTTTGGAGTGTTTGCACCTGCCCAATCCCTTCACTCCAACATCTGAGATAGCTCTGAAAATGCAGTCCAGCAGCTATAGGGGAAGGAGCAGGGACAATATGAGTTTGCAGCTCCCCCAAAGAACCACCACCAATTGTCACTAACTGACCTGTCTGGCAACTCACTGAAGAGCTCCATTCTAAAAGCTGATCTTTATTTGATCTAATGCAGAGCTCACCTCCACAAGCCTATCCCTAAGCCATTTGTTAAAAACAATCAGCAGCAACTGTTTAACATCCCAGTGGCCTGTGACAGTGATAACAACTGGAGCTAATAAGAGGTTGACCAAAAAACTTGAAATGAAAGCTAATGCAAAGGTGTAAACTGTCTGCCAGAGTATTGAAGGCATGCCCCAACCAGAGTCCCTCAACAAAGAGAATTATAAAATGAAACCAAATGGATACTTTGAAGCTAAAAAACACAATTACTGAAATAAGAATTTTACTAGAGGGGCTCAACAGCAGATTCAAGTGGGTGGAAGAATCAGAAAACATGAAGACAGGTCGAAAGAGATTATTCAGTCTGGGAAACAAACAAAAACAAAAAGAATGAAAAAAAAGTCAGTGGGCTCAAAGCCCTGTGGGACAAGCTCAAAGGTCAACATATACATAATAAGAGTCCCAGAGGAGACAAGGAAGGAAACAGAGCAGGAGGATACTTAAAAATAACATGGCCAAAAACTTTGAAAATTTGATGAAAAAATATTAAACTATACATCGAAGAAGCTCAATAATCTCCAAGTAGGGTAAATCAAAGAGATCCTACCTAGACGCATCATAATCAAACTGTCGAAAGACAAAGGATCTTGAAAGTGGCAAGACAGATGCAACCTAACACTACGGATCCTCTATAAGAGTAACAGCTAGCTTACTACTCAATGAGAAACCACAGAGGCCAAAAGGCAGCACGATATCACGTTCACAGTACTGAAAAAATAAGACCAAGAATACCATATCCGGGAAACTATCCTTCCAAAATGAAGGAGAAACGAAACATTCACAGATAGGAGTTTCCGTTAATGGCTCAGCAGAAATAAATCTGAATAGCATCCATGAGGATGCAGGTTCAATCCCTGGCCTCGCTCAGTGCGTTAAGAATCTGGCGTTGCCGTGAGCTGTGGTGTAGGTCACAGACACGGCTCAGATCTGGCATTACTATGGCTGTGGCGAAGGCTACAGTGCTAGCTCCAATTCGACCCTTAGCCTGGGAACCTCCATATGCCACGAGTGCAGCCCTAAAAAAAAAAAGAAGGAGAGAGAGACAGAATATTCACAGATAAATAAAAACTGAGGGAATTCATCATTTAACAGATCTTCCCATGAAGAAATACTAAAGGGAGTCCATCAGGCTGAAATGAAAGGACACCTGAGTCCATGTTAAGAAATAATACTGGAAAAGGTAACTATACACATAAATATAAAGACAAAGGAGATGCAGTTTTTGTTTGTAATATTATGCGTTCCTGTGTGGCTCAGAGGGTTAAGAACCCGACTAGTATCCATGAGGACGCAGGTTCAATCCCTGGCCTTGCTCAGTGGGTTAAGGACCCAAAGTTGCCATGAGCTGTGGTGTAGGTTGCAGATGTGGCTCAGATCTAGCGTTGCTGTGGCTGTGGTGTAGGCCGGTGGCTGCAGCTCCAGTTCGACCCCTGGCCTGGGAACCTCCATATGCCACAGGTGCGACCCTAAAAAGGAAAGATACAGAAAAGTAAACATCAAGGAAATTAAAATGAATGCAATAACAGAAAATTAAGAGGAGCAAAATAAACAAAAGACATAGGGAAGAAAACAGGAAGTACTGATAATGCTTACAACACAGATGAATCTTAGAACATAATTTAAAGTAGTCACACACTAAAGTCAGGTATTACATGATTTGATTTCTATAAAATGTCCAGAAAAGGCAAATCCACAGAAATAGAAAGCAGCTCAGGGGCTGCCAGGAGCCGGAGGGCACAGAGGTTGTGGGGGGGGGGGCTCTTCTGCGGGGAGACAGCGGCAGGAGCGGCACACTGTGTGGACACACCGAAAACCGCTGAGCCGTACACTCCACAAGAACGGTTGTTACACTCTATCTCAAATGGTTTTTAATTCCTATCTCAATAAAGCTGTAATTAAAAAACAAAACAGGAGTTCCCATCCTGGCACAGCAGAAACAAATCCGACTAGGAACCATGAGGTTGCGGGTTCGATCCCTGGAACCTCTCAGTAGGTTAACGATCCAGCATTGCCATGAGCTGTGGTGTAGGTTGCAGATGCGGCTCGGATCTGGCATTGCTGTGGCTCTGGCGTAGGCCAGCAGCAACAGCTCCGATTAGACCCTTAGCCTGGGAACCTCCATAGGCCGCAGGTGCAGCCCTAAAAAGACCAAAAAAAAAAAAAAAACTACAGAAAAATTATCATGAGAAATGGTATTGACAGCTCATGCATCCTGCAGACATCCTGCCGAGAAACTAGGCTCCTTAAAGCAAGACAAGGCTTGATGTGCTGCTGCAGAGTCACCAAAGCAAGGCAGTAAACAGGGCTCAGACGTTCTCAGACTTAAAATACAGCCAACGATAGAACGGACAGAACAGAGTCGAGTCAGCTGGACATGGCGCTGAACAGCGTGGGTCCACTCGCGCACGGGTTCTTCTTCGAGAGCAAACACTAGAGAACCGCGGCATCTGCGGCGGCTGAACCTGCCGCGGCAGAGGAGGGGCGGCTACGGAATAAGCACACACCGAGGGTCGTCCGCAGACCACTGCTGGCTCTTCAGCCATGGGGAGGGTCAGCGCCTCTAACTGGACATTGCTCAGGGTCAAATGTATTTGACAACAATTTCTTAGGAGAAAAGGTATGCTAACGAGTTAAACATAAAAATGAAAAAAGTTGCCAAGAAAATTCTGTTTCTAAGACAACAACGTCTTAATTTTGCATATCAAAACGAATTTAGAGTAAAACCTTGCTATTTATTTTGCAGAAGAGAAAGGACACAAACAGGTCACTCTTCATCCCGGCACCTCGGCCGAGCGATCTGTGGCTCCAGCCTCCCCGTCCAGCCCCAGCAGCAGAGCTGAACGCTGGGCCTGCAGCTCGGCAGGGGCCGGGTGCCCTGCTCACAGGGAGAGAGCGTCGCCGCGGCCTGCGCCGCTCTGGAGCGCGTGTAGATTCCGCATGTTTTCAGTGACGACACGTAAGAGCTCCAGAAACTCAAGTCACTCTTGCAGACTCTGGCTTCTCGCCTCAGTCACAATCATCGGAAATCAGGGCTTGCACACACAACACTCAAATTCTACTTTCAGGTTCTGGAGATCATTTCTGAGTTAACACAGATCACGGTTTTTTATAAAGTCCCTCTCCTGAAACAGATTTACTTCCAATCCTTTAAAAGGAAGGATCCAAGTGCAACTTCAAGTCGCGACACATGGCAGCTTCCCGAGCCCCTTCACGGCCTCATGTACGCACAGCCAGCTCCGGGAAGGGCGGGCTTGACCCAGGTGACGCCCAGCTAGGAAGGATGCTGCAGCCCCGACAGAGGGCAGGTCTGACCAGAGATGCCGGCTCCGCGTGTGCGACCACAAAATGCTGGTGAACAAGGACAAAACCCTGAACCTGAATGCCAGCAGGCACCGCAGAGCAGCAGAGCAAGGCCAGGAGACAGGAGGACAAGCCTCGCTCCTTATCCCCACAAACAGACTCCACGTGAAATACCTTCACCCACAAGGGAGGACACTGGGGAACAAGAAAAGGCACACCGGCCACGGCGCAGACAGCAGGAGTCTCGGCAGACGGCTGCAGCTGCCGGGCCCTGACGGCAAACCTGCGCCCGCTGTGACTGTTAAACACTCCCGCTGGGCAGGAGAAGGTTAGACACGTGCTTCTAAAACACCTTCATCGAGCCAGAGAACACATTCTCTAGGCAAAACCTTTCACAGAAGCCAAATATACACGAACAGATTAAAAGCGAACTTCCATTGGAGGTCAGCGCCAGAGTCTGAGAGAACCCCACCCCCTAACCCGAGTCCCGGGACCTGCACCCTGCACTGCACAGGCAAGAGAAGGGCCCTTGGGCTCAGGCTGCCTCCTTCTGGCCATGGGCTCCTTCCAGGCCTCGGGTCACTGCCCATGAACAGTGTGGAGGGTGCGTCCCACACGGAACCCTGTCGGGGAAAGGGGAACAGAGGGCCAGGAAACCGGTGCCAAGCCCCCTCCGCGTCTGCCCCACGGAGCCCCCACAGCCTCCCGGCACGGCGCTGCACCTGCCAAGGACGGCCAGGAGCTAAGCACACGTTTCTTGACCTTCACTTTGCTTTAGGAAGGGTTTTCGCTTTTGTTTTGTCTTTTTAGGGCCACACTCATGGCATGTGGAGGTTCCCAGGCTAGGGGTCTAATTGCAGCTGCAGCCGCCGGCCTACACCACAGCCACAGCAATGCAGGATCCGAGCCACATCTGTGACCTACACCACAGCTCACAGCAACGCCGGATCCTTAACCCTCTGAGCAAGGCTAGGGATCAAACCCACATCCTCATGGATCCTAGTTGGCCTCATTACTGCTGGGCCACAACAGGAACTCCCCAGGAAGGGTTTTACGGCAGCTGACAGAGATACACCGAGCAGGACACGCCATCATTGGCACAGGAGGGGGCCGATGCACAGCCCGTCCTGTACACGTGGGCGGGAGGAAACCACCCTAGCCCGGCTCTGTGACGGCAGTGGGGACGCTGGCCTGTCCCGCCCAGTGCACCCAGGCCTGCCGCAGAGCCCGAGGCAGGACGGCCCCAGCTCCAGTCCTGGGGCCTGGAAGCCTGCACTGCGGGCCAGAAGGCTCGTCCTCGGGCACCGCTCGGCTGGACCGGACGGGCTCCCAGGGGTTTCGCCACGGGACCCCGCCGAGACCTCCTCCCAGACAGCCCCCTAAGTAGCCGGAGTAAACACTGTTTAATTTGCCACGTTCTACACGGGAAAGCAAATGATGGGAGAAGATGTTTTTTAAAAGTTATTCCGAGATTTTCCTAAAATTTCACAAAATTATATTGGAAATGTCAAATATATTGTAATCATTAAGGAAACATAACAGACAAGAGTTCCCTTGCAGTACAGTGGGTTAAGGATCCACCGTTGTCACTGCAGCATCTTGGGTCACTACTGCAGTGAGGGTTCGATCCCTAGCCCAGGAACTTCCTTGAGCCACAGGTAAGGCGAAAAGAAAAAAAACACATGATGATATTCCCAAGGAAGAAAAAATAAGCAGCACTGCACAAAAAATGCCACGGTAGTAACATGAACAAATTCAAGCGATAACGAGTTAAAGACATTCAAATTATTTCTAAAACAACCACAAGTTCTCTTAAGATTCTCAAAGGTTATATGAACGGATTTTTCTTCCCCAAGAAAAGAGCGCCTGGACAATCGACCGTGGTCCCGCTGTTGCTCCTGCACCCTCCTCTGCTCAGTGACCCACACGACGGCCTTTTCTCCGCGGCGCACTCAGCTCTACGAGGAGGCAGTCGGCCGAGTCTGCACAGGACCCTCGCACAGCCGCGCCCCGGAGGGAAGTGGCCGGGGGAGCAGCCCAGCCGCCTCCCAAGTGCTTATGGTGGCTGGCCCTCCTGAGCAGTGACACCGCTTTCCAAACAGGTGCAAAGACATTTGTGGCCCAAATGAAACCTGCTCACAGAGGAACGGCACGTCCCTGCTATTTTGGGGATACTGACCAGGGCCTCGCAGGGGACGCCCAGGCTCTGGGGACATCTGTCTGCAAGTCAGCTGAGGGAGCTCTGCAGGGAGACTGTGCCACCACCTAGAACAGTCTCACCAAGGCCCCACCTGAACCCCGTCCCCGGCAAGGCCGGCAACGCCGGGCAGGGAGGAGGTGCGAGAACACTCCGTGCACGTCAGGCCCTGTGTGGATGTGGGTCTGATCCTCTCCACCCACAGGAAGAGACGGGAACCGGGGGGCACCGCCAGTTCTGCAGGTTGGCAGGGGCGCAGTCACAGCACCCTGGGCTGAAGCTCGACGCCGCACGCGCCGCCAGCAGGCGGAGCCCGAGGTATCCTGGACTATTCTCTGCTTCCGTGCGTGCCGAAACCTTCTCCAATAAAAAGCTAAAATACGGAAGAAACAGCACGTCCCCCTCCCCCAACCCCACTGTTTTTCCCTATGAGACCAGCCAGTCGCAGCAGAGCCTCTGACGTCACATCAGCAGAAAAGCAGTCACGCACTTGAACCTGCTCTGCAGCCGGAAAAACACTTGCAAGGTGCTCTCTGCGCTTGGAGAGTCAACACAGAGGCACAGAAACACCGAGCCAAAGAGCGCAAACGCCACCTGTGTCACTAACAGGTGCCGGGAGGGGCGGGACGGCTCAGCAGTGCCTCTGAGGGAGGGCAGAGTCCGGCTCTTCCCAGAAGGGGCAGGAACGAAACCCAGACGCCTCGGCAGCGCCCGGACAGGAGGACAGTCGCCCACACGGGTCGCTGCCCACCTGGGATGCATGGACGGAGCCCGTGTGCAGACGGCAGAGTGACGGGACCACGGGCGGCGGCCTCGCAGGGAAACCCCAGTCCCCAGCCCCCCAGACAAAGTGCCCACCTTAGGGTCCTCCTCACGGACTCCCGGGGGGCCAGGCACACAGACCCCGGCGCCCGCGGCTGCGAGCCTCTCCCGGGAGCCGTGTCAACGGCAGAGGTGCGGCCAGGACCGTCTCCTCCCTGCACCTGCAGTGAGGGGCCCTCCCAGCAGCGTCCTGACCCTCCGTGATGGCCCCTCGGGACTGGGCCAAGGGCTGGGGGACCCCGAGGGCACAGCGGGGACACGGGACACTGGGGGGGCAGTGGTGACAGAGGTGGCACAGAGGACACTAAGGGGACACGGGACCCAGAGGGGACCCAGAGGACACAGGGGACACTGGGGGGACATTGAGAGGACAGAGGGACACTGAGCGGACACTCGGGGGTGACGGGGACCCTGAAGGAGCCTCACCCTCTTTAACAAAACCTGAGTGACAGGAGAGGTCATGGTGACAGCGGCGTCTGGTCTCGGCCAGGTCTCGGCGTGAGCTCCTTGGAGCCGCCCCGGGGGCACCGGCTTCCCGGGCGTGGAGCCCCGTCCTCTCACCTCTTCACTCACGGGAAACCCATTCGGAGCAACTCAGAGTCCAGGGAGCACAGAAGAGAAAACTGCCAACACCAGTCAGTGCAGCCGGAATGGAGCGACAGACCCCGTCTTTACATCTCCCGTGACCCCCTGCAGCCCTTCTGCTTCTTCAGGGCCTCCAAGTGGAGAAACAGTGATAAGTGCTAATTCCGGGAGGTCCCCGCCGGCTTAAGGATCTAGCACTGTCACTGCTGTGGCTCCACTTATCATAGCCACGGCGCAGGCCCGATCCCTGTCAAGAGAACTTCTTTACGCCATAGCGGCAGCCAGAAAAACGAAAGTAAAAAATTTAGAAACTACTGGAGTTCCCGCTGCAGCTCAGCAGTAACAAACCCGACTAGTAACCATGAGGATGTGGGTTCGATCCCTGGCCTTGCTTAAGGATCCGGCGTTGCCGTGAGCTGTGGTGCAGGTCAGAGATGTGCTCGGATCCCGCATTGCTGTGGCTGTGGTGTAGGCCGGCAGCTGTAGCTCTGATTTGACCCCTAGTCTGGGAACCTCCACATGCCACAGGTGCAGTCCTTAAAAAAAAAAAAAAATTAAGAAGTACTAATTTCAGATGAGTCATATGTGCACACACAGCTAGAACCTGACTACTGACCTAGGAAACCCAGGTGAACGCTAGGCTGTATCTTTGGGTTAGAAACGCGCTGCTAGCATGTCCTCTGCAGAGCCGTGTTGAGAAAGCACTCCCGGCAGCTCGTACCCTCAATAAATCTGCGCTGCGCTTCCTGGGAACACCAGCACCCTCGCCGCCAGAGGCCAGGAGACACCTTCACTTCCAGTCTGAGGACGCAGAGCTGGGGGCCCGGGGTATCTGGACAGCGTCCTCAGGGCACTCTAGGGGCTCACAAGCCCACGCGGATGGCGTGGTGACACGCGTCTGTGTGCCAAGGGTGGTGACACCACACGACCAGGACCCGGCCCCCGCAGCAGCCCCGCGCTCCAGAGGGTCGCGGGACCCTCCTCGCCACGGCACACGCCGCCTACATGACACTGATGCTCAGAGGGGAAAAACCCAGAGAAGAAACCACGGCGAGTGCTGGCTCCTAGGAGCACCCGTCTGCCATGGGGACACACGTCACCCGAGCAGCCCGCAGCTCCGCCCACGCCCTCCTGCGGCAAGGGCCCCTGCCACCTCAGCCACCGCCTCCTGCGTCCCGACCCCCAGGCCGCCCGGGCAGCCCCCAGCCCACCGGCACCCTCGGCCTCAGCAGGCCTGGACCACCGCGGCACGCGCCCCCCAGGAGCCTCGGCCGGACCGCGCAGCCGCCAAGAGGCCCAAGGGATGGGTCTGGGCGCTGTGCTGCTGCCCAGGAGCAGCGTCCTCCCCGCACACCTGACCTCGGGGACCGCAGCGACACGCGCAGCAGGGCCGCAGGGACTGCCCCGCAAAGGTTCACAGGGACGAGCCCCTTGGCACCAAAGCCCTTCTGAACGCTCCACGGGGGCGAAGGCGGTGACTGGAAAGGGGGCAAGTGCCCGGCAGGACAAGGTCAGAGCGGGCACAAGCTAGGTCCTCAAGAACCGGAGAGGCAGCAGGTGTCGGCCCCAAGAAAACAAGGACCACAGGGTGTGGGAGCCGGGGCGCCAGGCGGAGCCTCAGGGGCTGTGCTCCCTCCACTGGGCCGCGGGCCCCTGGGCACGGCCCCGTCCCGCCCAGCCTGCTGCTGCGTCTCGGCCACGCGCACATCTGAGCTCCTGCGGGCTGCTCGGGGCCGCGGCTCCCGCCCCCCAGGACGCTGCACACACAGATTCTGCCCGCCACCCGCACACACCTCCACCCGCACGGCGACAAGCGCTGCCCGGCTGCCCAGCGCTGGGTTCTGCGCTCACAGACCCGGCCGCAGCGTAGAGCAGTTTCCACGTGGACGGGAGCGTGCCCGTCCCAACAGCCCCCTTTAAGCCACATAAGCCGAGAACCTAGTTCAAACCCACTAGAGGCTGGGGACAAGCCCCACGCCCGTCTGTGGAGGAGCAAAGCGAAGCCGACAACTGGGGGCTCTCGAAGCCCTGACCGGCCAGGGCATCTCCGCGCGTCACCCGACAGCCCCGCAAGCTCCCGGGGCGGAGCCCGTGATGGGACGGCCCACACCGCCGGGGACCCCCTTCGCGAGGACGGCCGGAGGTTCAGGATCCCAGAGGGAACAGGCCCTGCCCCGGCACGTGGCCAAGCGGGAAGGGGTCAGAGCGGCTCCGCACAGGGCAGGCCACCCACACTGACCGCCTGCCGCGGGACAAAGTTCCGGCCAAAAGACGTGTCCTGTTCGAACACGCAGGTACCGTGAGCCTGCAGGTGAGGCGCGGCAGGCGCCAGCCGGGGCCGCGGGGCCTGCTCCAGGAAGTCCCTTTCTTACGAACCTTAGCACCCCTGCCACGGGACGAGGGAAGAAGGGGAGAGGGAGAAAGGCCGCGAGGAGCACCGTGAGCGCCTGCAAGCTCACGGGGAAGTGACCGCGCGCAGGCCCTCGTTTCCTGGGGCTGAGAGCCAAAGCCTCGGAACACACAGCCCCGTAAGACCCCCTGGGGCTCACGCTCGACCCCAGGAAACCCAAGACGTGCCGCTGACACCCGCGGGGCCAGAGGGCCCCAGTCCAAGAAGCACCTCACCTGGCGAGCCCCAGGCAGCTCGGGGCCGGCGTGCGCGCACCGCGGCTCTTCATCACACTCCAGCTCCAGCTTCCCAAACACCCGCGTCAAGACCGCGTGGTGAGACGCGTCTTCCCGCAGCTGCTCCTCCAGCTCCGCACGCAGCAGCTGCAGGGTCCGCCTGTGCCTGCCCCGCAAGGCCTGCACCTCAGACGCGTGGCTGGTCTCCAGGGCGCCGACCGCGGCCACGTGCTCTGCCTGCAGCCCCGTCACACGGGCCTCGGAGAGAGCCGACCGGTCACGCTCGGGGGACGCCTTCAGCTCCCGGACCTGGGCCTGGTGGCCGGCCTCCAGCTCCGCCGTCACGGACAGGACGTGCTGCTGGTGCTGCTCCGGCGGCGGCCGGAGCTGGCGGGCGTGCTCCTCATGGGCCTCCTGCCCGACGGCGTCCTCCTCAGCAGCGGATTTCACCGTGACCGCTCCGTGTTCTTCTAAAAGCCTGAGATGACAAGCCACGTGAGCACAGAGCAGCTCCAGCCCCACACTTCCCACAGAGACTGCGCTTCCACTGGGCGGGGAGCCAGCCTTCGGGGTCTGACCGTGGACGTCGCCCTGTGCCACAAAGGGGCTGGGCCCCGCCGCCAGCAGTGAGCAGCGAGCGGAGGGCCCCTGAAGCCAGGTGCTCAGAGCCCAGGTGCCCCTGTAAGAGCAGGACCACACTCGTTGCCAACAGACACCACGGGGCGGGGGCGGGGGCGCTGGCAGGAGCCCCCAGGCTACAAGGAGCACTCAGAGACCTCAGAGCTGCTTTGGGGAAGATTAGGGATGTGACTCAGAGCTACAGCCTCGACGGCTGGCAAAGTGGCAGGAGGACGCCCCCCTGAGTGCAGCACCGGAGCCCAGCGGTCAGAGTCTGTGGGGCACCCAACACATGTCAGCGCCGCCGCGGGCGCGTCAGGCGAATGGCGAGAGCTGGACGCCCAACGCGGTGGAAGCCTTTGCACCCCTCAGCCAACGCGGGAGGGCGCCAAGGGCTCAGAGCATGCACGTCCTGCCTGCATCCATCAGGGCGCAGGTGGTCAGGAAGACCCCCGAGCAGAAGCTCATGCACCTGCCTCAGAGGCCGGGGAGCAGCTGACACAAGAGGCAGGACCAGCAACCCCAGAATCACCAACACCCCGGCCTCTGCAGCCCAGGTCTGCAGAGGGACTACAAACCAAACCCCATTTAAATCTACTTCAGACCTCACGGCATCATGTGCACAGTTTAGAACAAACCATCTTCCAAATCCATGCAAGATCTCATGGGCATTACATACAAATATATATACACGTATAAAATACATACAAAATCCTTTTCAAGTGTGCATGGAACCTTCTCAAGGACTGACCACATACTGGGGCACAAAACTAACCTCAACAAGTTTAAGAGTACGGAAATCATTTCAAGTATCTGCTCTGACCACAGTGGCATGAAACTAGAAATCAACCTCAAGAAAGGAAATGAGAAAAACTGAGTACATGGAGACTAAACAATATGCTACCAAAAAACCAACCGGTCAACGAGGAAATCAAAAGGGAAATTATAAAAGACCTCCAGACAAACGGCAATGAAAACGCAACCGCTCAACATCTATGAAACGCCGCAGCGGCGGTGCTCAGTGGGCGCTCACAGCAACCCAGGCCCTCCTCAAAAAAGAAAAGAACCTCAAATCGACAACCTAACCACCACCTAAGTGAATTAGAAACAGAACTAACAAAACCTATAGTCAGCAGAAGGAAGGAAATCCTAAAGATCAGAGAGGAAAACCAATAAAACAGAGACTCGAAAAACAATAGAAAAAAAATCATTAAAACCAAGAGCTGGTTCTTTGAAAGGGTAAACACAGTTGACAAAACTCGGGCCAGACTCACCAAGAAGAGGACAGAAAGAACTCAAAAAAAAAATAGGAAATGAAATAGGAGAAATCACAACGGATATTGCAGAAATACAAAAAATAAATAAATAAATAAGAGAATACTATGAACGATTATATGTCAACAAACTTTACAACCTAGAAGAAAAGGACAACTTTCTAGAGACTTATAGCCTGCCAAAACCGAATCAAGAAGAAACAGATCAACTGAACAGACCAATCACTGGAAATGA
>PVHT021183531.1:296995-309989 GCA_004024745.2 Catagonus wagneri | reverse complement strand
TTCAGAAATCAGTCACATTTCTGTATACTAACAATGAAATATCAGAAAAGGAATACAAAAATTCAATACCTTTTAAAATCACACCGCAAAAAATCAAATACCTGGCAATAAACCCGACCAAGGAAGTGAAAGACCTACATGCTGAGAACTATAAAACATTAATCAAGGAAATTAAAGAGGATCCAAACAAACGGAGAGATGGTCCATGCTCCTGGGTTGGAAAAAGTAATACCGTAAAAATGGCCATGCTCCCCAAAGCCATCTACAGATTCAGTGCAATCCCTATCAAATTACCCGTGACATTTCTCACAGAACTAGAACAACCCCAAAATCTATATGGAACCATAAAAGACCCAGAATCACCAAAGCAATCCTGAGGAACAAAAAAACAAGCAGGAGGCATAAACCTCCCAGACTTCAGACAGTATTACACAGCTACCCACCTGCGCTGGGCTGGCTTCGGCGGGAGGGCACAGGCCTCGTGCGGGCGGAGCGTGGCGAGCTCCGGGTCCTGTTCCAGGGAGGCCCGGCTGCCCAGCTCCCGGCCGCACTGGCTGCACCGCACAGACTCGTCCCCCGCGAGCCCGAGCTCCAGCTGCCGCAGGCGGGTCTGCTGCTCCACCAGCGAGCCCTCCAGGTCCAGGATCTGGGCTGCCTGCTGCTCCTGGAGTCGCCTCATTTCGGCTTCTCGAAGCTCAAATCTGTTGGTCAAGGACCGCTTCTCGGACTCGGCCTGTTCCCGCAGCTCAAGGAGCACCCGTGACAGCCGCTCCTCAGCCGCTCTCCTCAGGTCCTCGCGTGCAACCTGCCACGCGGCCTCTCTCTCCCCGAGTTCTCGCTTCATGAGCTCAATCTTCTCCTCGGCGCTCCTCAGCTCTTCCTGGTGACCTTCAATCAAGTCGCGTCTCACCTGAAGACAGCACAGGCTCGTCAGACAGGGAAGAAGTCCACTGAGAAGCTTCCCGCGCGAAGGACCAGACCCAGCCCTGAGGACAGGGAGGCTCCATGGCAGGCGCCAAACAGGGCAATGGGAACGCTTCTCGTGCTGATGGAAGAAAGGAGCAGAAAGAACAACTCGAAGACTATTTGCTTGGGCTCAATGGCCCTGCGTCCCGGCTCCCAGCACCGACTGCATCTCTGGGGCTGCACCTGCCAGGAGCACAGGACGATCGCACATCAAGGGCTCCCGCCCAGTGGAAGGAGGCAGCAGAGCCACCACCAGCGAGGCGACAGAGCGCCACAGGACAGCCAACGGCAGGACAAGGCCAAGCCTCTGGCCTTGCACAGTGCACATTTCAGATGCTTCCAGGGACCTGAACAGGAGGCTGACCGGCTGAAAGCACGCCTCTGAGGGTCCTCGTGAAAAGGAGACGGGCCGGAGAGCTGAACTTCAGCGGACGTCCCGGCTTCCAAAGGGGAAGAAGGCAGGTCAACAGACTCATGATTATCGTCGAAAGTAACAAAACAAGGAGTTTCCATTGTGGCTCAGCGGGTTAAGAACCCAACACCATGTCCATGAGGACACGGGTTCAATGCCTGGCCTCGCTCAGTGGGTTAAGGATCCGGCGTTGCCGTGAGCTGTGGTGTAGGTCACAGACGCGGCTCGGATCCTGCGTTGCTGTGGCTGTGGTGTAGGCCGGCAGCTACAGCTCCGATTCAGCCCCTAGCCTGGGAACCTCCATATGCTTCAGGTGCGGCCCTAAAAAGAAAAAAAGAAGAAAAGAAGCAAGACAAGACCAACAAGGGTGGTGAGTCTGAACTCAGGTCCTCAGTCATGCTGTGCGCATTTAGGGCGAAGCCTCAGCTCTCCGCAGACAGCGCTCCGCGAGGCCAGACGGCAGGCGGGGGCTGGACTGGGCGAGACGGGCACGGATGTCCCGCACAGGGACGGGTGCGCCCTGGGTGACGCATGGCCAGTGCCGCGCACCCGGAAATCCCCCGGCTCGCTGGCGGGAACCAGAGCCGCTGAGGCGGGGGACACGCGCTGGGGCCTCAGGGGGGGGCTGCGGCAGCCCGACCGCGCGGCGCAGGCCGCGCCGAGCCCAGAGCAGCCGGCCACGCGGGGAGGCCGCCTGCGCCGCGGCCCGGCAGAGGCAGGAGGCGACCGGCCGGGCACCAACGCCAGGGAGCTGCGGTCAACAGGGGAAAAGCAAAACCGACGGAAAAGCGGCCATCCCCACACAAAACACAAACGAGGGTGGGAATGGCTGCATTAGCCAGAGAGTAGCTGGACTTCAATTCAAAGAAACCTCACGAGAGAAAGGGGGTATTTCCGTAACAATACAAGGGTATATTCAGTTCTCGGGAAGACATAAGACTCATGAACGTGTAAGCAGCCCAACTTCAAAACGCTTGGAGCAAAAGCTGACAGAATTAAAGGGAGAGACAGGTCAGCCCACGGCCTCCCTCTTAGTGACTCACACGAACGAACGAAATGGTCCAGGAAATGCACGTACACACACACGAGCGTCAAGAGCCGGCAGGGAGAGCCAGTCGCTCAGCGGCCAGCGCCCGAGGCCCCCGCCACCGCAGCCACCGCGGGCCCCCCGTCCTGCCCCGAGCCCGTACCCAAGTGGCGCCAAGGCCTCAGTTCAGGGGCAGCACGCGGCCGACCCTGCGGGCGGTGAAGAGCCTCCTGCGACGCGGCAGAGAATGAAGCCCCGGGAAAGAGCAGCGCCACGCGGGCGGCCAGACATGCGAGGACGTCACCCGACCCTGCTGCCCCGCCACGCGCTGAAGCCCGCCGCTGACCCAGGGGAGGGTCCCGTCTCAGCACGGCTCAGCGCACAGCCAGGGTCTCAGCACCGCGTGCACCACAGCTGCACAGCCGACGGTCGGTGAGAAGAGCCCGGGGGCTCGGGACGCCCAGGAAGACCCCCGGGCCAGGCCTGGAGCGGCCGCGCCCACCCCGACGGCCCCTGAGGACGCCGGCCAGCACCCTCGAGCCTGGAGGCAGGCGGCAGGAGCAACAAGGGTCCACTCGGACCGCGGCTCAGGGGGCATCCCAGCCGGACCCGAGGGCGACCACAGCAGCGGCAGCGCTCCCCGCGAGGCGGCCGGCACTCCGGAGGCTCAGGCCGTCCGGCCGGCTCACACGGGGCCACAAGGCCCCGGCGGGAAAGGGTCGCAGCTTACCTTCTCTGAGTCCTCTCTCAGGCGGATCTCATGCTGCAGCTCCTCGTGCAAACTTCTATTTTCCACTTTCAAGAGGCTGATTTCTTCCTTGAGCTCAGTCCAGAGGAGCAGGGGTTGAGTCTTGTGTTCAGTTTCCAGACCTAAGACCCCAGCCGCCACCTCCGTCCCCACGTCCAAGGCCGGGATCTGTGCGCACAGGAGGGGCACCTGGGCGAGCTCTGCGGGGACCAGGAGCAGGACCGTCAGCTGACCACCCAAAGCCTCAGACAACTACACGGAGACCCTGAAACTCCCCAGAGCCACGCGGTCCCCAGGCCACACGAGTGGCTGTTCCTCCAGTCAGGGCCCAGGGCGACTTACTCAGGGGACTGCAGACTGCAGGGACTCCAGCCCCCCGAGCTGCTGCAGCCAGGGCTCGCCACCATCCGGGCACAACAAGGAACGAGTGTGGCTCGGGGCGTGGCCATCAGTGCCCAGAGACTGGCTCATGCTGAGTGGCGGCCACAGGGCACCTCTCATGCAGGGTGCCAAGCGGCAGAACGCTCACAGGCCCGCCCAGCTCTGAGGGGCCCCCACACGACCCTGACCCCCGGCCCTCGGGGCGGGAGCCCCTGCTTCGCTGCCTCAGCTCCAGGCTGAGTGACAGCAGCGCCCACCCTCGCCCGGACTCCATGTCCACGGCCGGCCTCACGCCCGCTCTCCCAGCCCACGGCCGCACCCCCGCGCCGCTGCCCCCCGACACCCCGGGGAGGTCCTCCCGCAGAGGCAGGGCGGGTCGGGGCGGCAGGCGCACACCTGGGCCGGGCTCGCCCGTGAGCCCCACATGCCGCTCCCCTTCCAGCACCGGGGTCCCTGCGAGGCCCGCGTCCGGCTGCACTTCCTGGGAGGCCTGGCACGCTGCGAGCTGGCACCGACGGCTTTCTTCCAAAGGGAGCGAGAGTCCCACCTCCTGCCAGACAACAGCCAAGTTCCAGACAAAAGACACAAATAAAACGCAGGGCAGTTGTGCTGCTCTGAGAACAGGGCTGCTGCCTCAGGGACGGGGCAGCAGCAACCAGCGGGGGAAAAGACGCTCGTCCTCAGCAGCGACGAGAGTCACGACCTAGGAGTCACGGCCAAGGAGACACTGGCAGGGTCAGGGAGAAGCGCGCACCCTGGCACACGCGTACGCGCCGCGAGCACGCACACACGCCACGCACAGCCACGCATCATGCGCGCACACCGAATTCTTGGTTAGACACACAAAAACGCCATCCTTTTTTTTCTGTGGCAGCACCCACGGCATGTGAAACTTCCCAGACCAGGGATCGAACTCATACCATGGCAGCGACCCAAGCTGCTGCAGCGACAACACCAGATCCTTAACCTGCTGAGCCAACAGGGAACGCTTCCGTCACTTTTATAGTCCCTCAAATGATAGGGGAAATAATTTAACTTACAAACCCACAAGGAGGAGTTTCCCTAGTGGCTCAGCCGGTAAAGAACCCAACTGGTATCAACGAGGATCCAGGTTCGACCCCTGGCCTTGCTCAGTGGGTTATGGATCCAGCGTTGCCGTGAGCGTGGTGCAGGCTGCAGATGTGGCTCGGATCCCTCGTTGCTGTGGCTCTGGCGTCGGCCGGCAACAGCTCCGATTAGACCCCTAGCCTGGGAACCTCCATATGACGTGGGCACAGCTCTAAAAAGACAAAAGCAAACAAACAAACAAACACAAAACAACCATTCCTCTGCTTAGGGTGTCACAGAAACAAGCTTCTGTGAAAAGGATGGAAATTCAGATTTGGTAACGTAAAAACAGCCCCATTCCCAACTAAAGATCAATGAAACCCCACCTTTCTCAGTGAATCACTGAGATGCTCATACACCTCACGAGCAAAAACAAAAAACAAAAACAGGGGAGTTCCAGTCGTGGCTCAGTGGGAATGAATCCAACTGGGAACCAGGAGGTGGCGCGTTCGATCCCTGGCCTCGCTCAGTGGGTTAAGGATCTGGCGTTGCCGTGAGCTGTGGTGTAGGTCGCAGACTCGGATCCCGCGTTGCTGTGGCTGTGGTGTAGGCCAGCGGCTACAGCTCTGATTACACCCTAGCCTGGGAACCTCCACATGCCATCAGTGCGGCCCTAAAACGACAAAAGACAAAAAAAAAAAAAAAATCTGATTAAAACACGGGCAGCAGACCAGAACAAACATGCCAAAGAAGACAGAGACGGCCATCCCGCCACCATGCAAAGGCAGTGCTCAGAGAAACACATGTCAAAGCCACAGGAGACACAGCCACTGCTAAAAAGACAACAAATAACAAAGGTGACGGCAAAGATGTGGAGGAAAAGAAACCCTCGTACGTGCCGGTGGGAACATAAGCCAGCACAGCCACCACGGGACACAGCGCGGAGGGTTCTGGGACTGAAACCAGAGCTGCTGTGCCCCCGGCACCCCCACTTCCAGGTCTTCACCCCAGGGAAACAAAACGCTAACTCAAAAAGACACGCGCACCCAGCGGTCACAGCAGCGCCGTTCACAGCAGTCGAGACACAGAAGCGACCCAAGCGTCCAACGACAAGGACTGGGTAAAGAAAACGTGGTGTGAGTAAACACATAGGGTGTATAAACACAAGTACACACACCAAACGGAAACACTACGAGCTAGAAAAGAGAACAAAACCTTGCCATTTGCAGCAACACGGATGGGCCTGGAGGAGACCCACTGAGTGCAATGAGTAAGTCTGAGAAAGACAAATGCTGTCCAGTCTCGCTTTCACATGGAACCTAAAAAACCGACCTTGCAGAGAACAGACTGGCGGCTGCCAGAGGAGAGAGATGGAGCCACGGGCGAAACTGTGAAGGGGCCAGAAGATACACATTTCTGGAGTTCCCGCTGTGGCACAGTGGGTTAAGGACCTGGCATTGCCACAGCTGCAGCGCGGCCTCCACCCCTGGCCCGGAACTTCCACAGGCTAGAAGGGACGTGTGCACAGCACGAGGCCGCAGGGATGACGCTGTGTGCCGTATGGAGTACTGCAGACCAGCGGAGCTTAATTCACCGTACGGCCCATCCAGCGGCTCTGAGGACCTTCCAGCGCAGGAACAAAGCGACTGCGGTGGCAGACGTGACTGGCGGCGCTGACCCTCCCCCGAGACCTCCCGGCACACGGGCCGCCAACACACGCAGTTACACCTCAGGAAGAACAAAAGTGCCAGCACCTCCCGCCGCTCCAGGCCAGGGCTCCAGCCGTCGGGATGGTCCCCTCTCTCCCTCTCGGACGTCTCTTCTGAGGAGGCACTGGACGAATTCACAGAGAAATGTGTCTTAAGCACTTGATTCGCGGCACCTTTCTACTGACCTCCTATCCGTCCCTGGGATCCCACGTCTGCGGGGACAGGACGACCAAGGGGAGTGTCGGGCAGGGAGGCCGAGGGGAGACTCGGTCCCAGACGCGCCCGCCCACCTGGGGCTCACGGGCGGCCGCCGCCAGGCGTGCACGTCAGACCGGATCCCAGCTTTTCTTTGTTCAGGGCCGCCTGTGTGGCAGGTGGAGGTTCCAGGCTAGGGGTCAAATCAGAGCTGTAGCTGCCGGCCTACACCACAGCCACAGCCTCAGCGGCCTCACTGAGCGAGGCCAGGGCTCAAACCCGCATCGTCACAGATACTGGTCGGATTCGTTCCTGCTGAGGCGCGGCAGGAACTCCTCCCAGCTTTAGCGCTGTCGTTTTGAGACCCGACATAAAATGTGTTTCTAAAACCAAAGGCGACTTGGCAGGAAGAGTCCCTGACGTCAGCTCAGCTCAAGGCCCCTGCTCTTTAAAAACAAACTTAGGAGAGTGCCCTTCGTGGCTCAATGGTTAAAGGACCCGACTAGCATCCATGAGGACGCAGGTTCAATCCCCGGCCTCACTCAGTGGGTTAAAGATCCAGTGTTGCTGTGGCTGTGGTGTAGGCTGCAGACGCGGCTCGGATCCCGCGTTGCTGTGGCTGCGATGTAGGCCGGCGGCTACAGCTCCGATTAGACCCCTAGCCTGGGAACCTCCATACGCCGCGGGTGCGGCCCTACAAAGCAAAATCAAACAACTTAGGGTGCACATGGCTGCTACCTGGCTTCCCCGGGCTCCAGCCAGGAGCCCTCCTTCACCGCCTGCAGCCGCTGCTGGAACAGGGCCAGGGCTTCCTGGTGACCGCGCTCAGACTCCCTCAGCTTCTCCTCAAAGTAGGCTCTCAACTCCTGCAGCTCCGATTCGTGCTTGGTTCTCTCCTGCTGCTGCTGCTGCTCGAAGTCTCGCTTCAGGTGCTCCAGCTCCTCCAGGTGGGACGCCCGAGCCCGGAGCTGCTCGTGTAGCTCTGTGGGGAAAGGAGCCGGCCGTCTCGCTCTGAAGCGCTTGGGGGACCGGGGATATTTCAGGCACGGCAGGGCGGTGCTGGGGCCGGTCCCCGAGTCCACAAAGTGACGCGGGACCCTCTGCGGCTTACGGCATGTGGCACCGGGGGCCGCAGAGGGAGCAGAAGTATGAGAAGCACTCCACATGCCACGGGGGCTCTGAAGACGGGGAGCCACACGGTGGGGAATGTGGACAGCCGCTAGGCCGACAGCCAGCAAGGAGACGGGACCTCGGTCCTACCAGCACAGCGACTGGACGCGGCCTCGACCTGAGGGGCCGAGTCAGGGCCCAGGCGCACGCTGACTGCAGTTGTGGGTGACCCTGGGCAGAGACAGCCACAGCAGCTCAGACTTCCAAGCCAATGAACGTGGGCGGTCTCTGCCGCTGAGCTGCTGGCGCTGCGTTAGCAGCAGCAGAGCAGCAGCGCAGGCCACGGAGACCCGGACCACCGTTCTGACCAAGAGGGTGTTGTCAGCATCCACCACACCGAGCCGTGAGCTTTCAAACAGCATGGCTGGAGACGGGTCACCATCCCAGAGTCGGCGAACCAAGGCTCCCTGGGTGGGCTCTTCAGCGCAGAGTGAGGACGCAGCGGCCGGGCGGAGAGGCAGGGAGCCCGCCTGCAGGGCCGCAGACCTGCTCGGCTGGCCTCCTCCCTCTGCGCTGGGTGCTGGGGGCCTGGCCGGAGGGGCCTACCCACCCTGCAGGCAGGTCTCCGTGCCCCACGATACCAACCCACCAGGGCGGCTTCTACGGTCGCGGGCCTGCAGAGCCCACGTCGCGGGCCCGTGTCCCCCACCAAGGCGCCGCTCGCGAGCAGAGAGCCCCCGGCCGGGGCCTCGTTCCTGCCACAGCACCGTCAGGTGGGCCGCCTGAGCGACGCAGTCACCCTCCAAAGCCAGCGCTCGGGGCCACAGGAGCCTGACAGCACCTGCCGCAGGCGAGCACATGGGGCCCAGGAGGCGGCAAGTGGCAAGGCCCAACCTGCGGCCCCAAGAACTGCGTTTCCAGGGCCCTGGGCCAGGCCCCCGTGAGCCCGATCCACCCGTGAGCAGGGCGTGTCAGCACGAGGGCGGCACAGCTCCCAGAGCCAGTGCACACGCTCATGCGCGAGGAACACTGGCTGTCCGCCGCGGCTTCTCACCGCAAGCCAGACATCAGAATTCACGGAGGTTTTACAAGATCGCCGTAAAACTGATAGATTCTAGCGTGCGCTTTCAGCAATTAAAAACGCAGCTTTCTCTTCTGAGGACCTGAATTCTCAGCACGAAGCTGCTCACCGCTCAGCTCCTGTCTGCTGGCCCTCGCCGACTCCAGCTGGGCGCACAGGCGCCGGGTCTCCTCCTGCGACCGGGCCTGCAGCTCCGCGTACGACGCTCGGAGGGCCTCCAACTGTAAATGGAAGGGGACAGCAGGACACCTGAGAGCACAGCTGAGCACACAGGGCAACAGCTCAAACCCGGAGCCCGCGGCCCGAGCCCAGGCCGGAGGGACCCAAGCCCCTCTGCCCCCGCGTGCAGGCGTGGCCGCGCTCCCGGCAGAGAAGGCCTTCCTCCCACGGCCGCCCTCCCCACTCCGACGCCACTGCCCTCCCTCCTGCTGTGCGCGGCCTGCGTGGGTCCCCTCCGCGCTGCTCCGCCAGCCTTCCTTGGAAGCAGGTCTTTCAGGCGTGAAAGCTTGCACGCCGAGCAGCTGCCACCTGCCGGCCAGCCCCGCGCCATCAGAGCCGCCCTCCCAGCAGGGCCGAGGGTGGGCACGCAGGGCGAGGGCAGTGCACCTCTGCAGCCAGGGCACAGGTCAGAAGGGATGAGGGAGGGCCCGCGGGGGTGCCGGGGGCCAGGCTGCGTGGCCTGCGCCGGCCTCCGTCTGGGGGAGGAGGCAGGAGCAGTGCCGGAGCCACAGGGCCCGCCACCAGCTCCTGGGCCCCGTGTCTGCGAACCCAGACACTCCATCCCGATTTCCTAAACCCGTGCTCGGGACACTGCTAGGCTCCTAGTCTGAAGGACGAGAAAAGTCCCTCCGGCCCCCTGTTCCGGCAGGTGGAGCCCCGGTGGAGAAAGGTCTCAGAACGTGAGCAGAATTGTCCCCTGCTAACTTCCTGTTTGTTGAGCCGTGGCCTCGCCCCGAGTCCAGAGCCTGCAGGCACACCTGGGTGCTTGCGAGAGGAAGTTGTGGGGTCCCTGGGCAAAGGGCTGAGCGCCACCATCAAGTCAGAGTCACAGACTAGATCCTGACGTGGTTACCTACCAGCTCCAGCAAATACCAAGAGACTCTGTTTTTTTTTAATGTTTAGGGCCACACCCTATGGAAGTTTCCAGGCCAGGGACTGAATCTGAGCTGCAGCTACGACCCGTGCCACAGGTGCAGCACCACTGGACCCTTCAACCCACTGCACTGGGCCGGGGCTCCGAGCCTCTACAGATTCTCTTTTTTTGTCTTTCTGCCTTTATGTAGAGCCGCACCCGCAACATATGGAGGTTCCCAGGCTAGGGGTCTAACAGGAGCTGTAGCCGCCGGCCTATACCACAGCCACAGCTACGCGGGATCCAAGCCGCATCTGCAACCTTCACCACAGCTCACGGCAACGCCGGATCCTTAACCCACTGAGCAAGGCCAGGGATCGAACCCGCAACCTCATGGTTCCTAGTAGGATTCGTTAACCACTGAGCCACGAAGGGAACTCCGAGCCTCTACAGATTCTTAACCCACAGTGTTCCCTTCGTGGCTCAGTGGTTGACAAACCCAACTAGGATCCATGAATTCGCGGTTCGGTCTCTGGCCTCGCTCAGTGGGTTAAGGATCCAGAGCTGCCATGAGCTGTGGTGTAGGTCACGGACATGGCTGGGATCTGGCGTTGCTGTGGCTGTGGTGTAGGCCGGCAGCTACAGCTCTGATTCAACCCCTAGCCTGGGAACCTCCATATGCTGTGGGTGTGGTCCCAAAAAGACAAAAAAAAAACAACAAAAACACATTAAAATAAGCCCAGAGTTCCTGTCATGGTGCAGCAGAAACAAATCTGCTAGGAACCATGAGGTTGTGGGTTCGATCTCTGGCTTCACTCAGTGGGTTAAGAATCCTGTGTTGCCGTGAGCTGTGATGTAGGTCGCAGATGCGGCTCAGATCTGGTGTGGCTGTGGCTGTGGTTGTGGCATAGGCTGGCAATACCAAGAGACTTTTTTTTTTTGTGATTGGACCCCTAGCCTGGGAACCTCCATATGGCACAGGTGTGGCCCTAAAAAGACGAAAAATAAAACAAAGTAAAATAAAATAAGCCCCAAAGGGTAGTGCCCTGTGGCCGGCGGGTTAGGGACCTGGCATTGCCGCAGACAAGGCGTTGAGTTTAATCACAGGCCTGACCGTCCGGCACAGGGAAATACAGAGGACGTCTTGTAACTACAAATGTAACAGAATCTTTAAAAGTTGTGACTATGTTGCACCCCTAAAACTCACAAAATTCTATAACTGAACTAAATTTAAACAAACACACGAAGCAGGACACAAGTTTCGGCCAATAACAGAACACGAAACGACCCCAGTCCCAGATCTCCCCAAACTCCCTCCTTCGCTGGATTCAAATGAAGACGCTCCCGCCTACCTCGAGCTGCTTTTCCTTCTCCTCTTCCCTCAACTGCAGCTCCACAGCTCCCAAGCACTCGGGCTGCAGGTCTGCGTGTGGCGGCCTCGGGGCTGCTCCACGCCGCGCCTCCTGTGTCTGCGGGGAAGCTGGAGACGGGCACAGAACACGGTGACCCATGACGCCTGACCTCAGCAACGACAGTGCACACACGGAGGGTCCCCCAGGCTCCCGCCAGACCCCGTTCTCAGGACCCTGCCCTCTCCCGGGAGGGAGGGGCGGAAAGACGCAGGCCAGCTGGCCAGCAGGCAGCGCCTACGGTCCAGCGGGCGTCCCCGTGCACGTGACAGGTAACCCAGGATGCAAAGTGCACAATCGCGCAGTACTTTTTTGATAGCAATGTAGCAGCGGAACGTGTAAAAAATATCTCCAAAAAAGAGGTTTCTGGAAGGTTTGGGAACCTGAGGGGACTGTGACCAGTGAGGGACTCCAAGGCTGACTCTGTCCTGCCAGCCAGGCACGTGGCATTTACTCTAAGGTGTCACAGGAAAGCTCCCTTTCCAAACCTGCTCATTTCAATTAGACTCACGTTCCGCCTGATTTGGGGCTTTAAAATTCCTCTCCAGTTCCGCTCTCTGTTCTGCCAATTCTTTCTTAAACTGGTTCTGTAAATTCTCCAGTTCTGACTGATGCTTTTCCAATAGTTCTCGCCTCAGATTTTCTAAGCACAAATCTCTCTCGGATTCCCAGTCTTGCTTCAGGGTCTAATTGAAATTAGGAAAAAGGAAATGATGACCAACAGGTAACTATCAAGGAAAAAACTCAACTGCACGTCCAAAAGCCAGGAGGGGCTGTCGCCCAGGCCAGGCTGTCAGTACAGGACACGGCGGGGACGTCCAGGCAGCCCCCCACTAGGCTGAAGGGACGGGAACAGAAGAGCCTGCAGGCAAAGGGCCCAAGACAAAAGAACCAGGGCCACCTGCGGAAACAGAACTGGTCTCTGTGTAAACGCACACCCGTCTCCACACAAAACGCGGCCTACAGCGACGCCACTGTGCTCTGCCAGGGCCGCGACCTGTCCCAAGTGCCCTAAGGAACGAGTCCCCTCCATCTGGCTCCCAGGGTGAGGGGCCGCAGCAGGGGCCCCGCCCAGAACCGACGGCGGCCCTCCACCAGCCACCGTCCAGAGCGGCCAGAACACAGCCGTCCGCATGCCCCAAGGGCAGACGTGTCCCCACTCGTCTCCCACTTCCCCCGCCGTCCCCAGGGCCCTCGGCCCTCCCTCAAACGTAGCCTGGAGAACGAGATGCTCCAGAGGATCAGAAGTCCAGCGAGAAATTTCCTTAGAAAGGGGCTGACTCTGTGACGCCCTAGAGAACTCCCTCCCCAGACAGGGGCGTGGAACGCGAGCAGCTGGACAGCCACAGGACCTGTCACTGCGGTCGGTACTGCGAGCGGGGCCACCGCCGCCCACACCTGTGAGCACAGCGGCCCACACCCGCCCTGCTCCCCCGGGCCCACGCCTGGCCCTGAATCGCCACCGACTGTGCCTCCACCTGTGAGGAACGAGGTCTGTGTCCAGAGCACAGGAGGGTCAGGCGGAGGGGCTGCTCAAAATCCACGTGGGATGGGGGACCCTCTCATCACACGAGGCAACACGAAGGCCCCAACAGGCTGCTCGGAGGGGTCTACACCGCGGAGCTCAAGACACGCTGCTCGGAGGGGTCTACACCGCGGAGCTCAAGACACGCTGCTCGGAGGGGTCTACGCCACGGAGCTCAAGACACGCTGCTCGGAGGGGTCTACACCGCGGAGCTCAAGACACGCTGCTCGGAGGGGTCTACGCCACGGAGCTCAAGACACGCTGCTCGGAGGGGTCTACACCGCGGAGCTCAAGACACGCTGCTCGGAGGGG
>PVHT021183531.1:270901-295995 GCA_004024745.2 Catagonus wagneri | reverse complement strand
GTTCCCGACACGCTGCTCCGAGGGGTCTACACCGCGGAGCTCCAGACACGCTGCTCGGAGGGGTCTACACCGCGGAGCTCAAGACACGCTGCTCGTTGGGGTCTACACCACAGAGCTCAAGACACGCTGCTCGGAAGGGTCTAGAGGCGGAGTTCCCGACACGCTGCTCGGAGGGGTCCACAGCGCAGAATAAGGAGCAGGAGCAGGTCCGCTCCCACCAGCGCGAAGCGAGGGTCCCAGCGAGGCCAGGCTGGAGGGGCAGGAGGAAAGGAGACACCGCGTACACAGGACGACTTTTCTCGTCCACGTACCTCTATTGCCTGGGCATTTTTCTCCATTTCAGATCTTAGCTTCTCCTTCAGCTCAGCTGCAAGAGAAACGTGAAAGCTCGCTCGATAACTGAGGCTCAGACAATCCGATCCTCCAGGGAGAGGAGGACCCAGCACCACTGGCCACTCGAGCGAACATACGGCAGCGTCAACGGGACAAGAGGACACGTGAGAAACAAGGGGCAGGAGCCCAGCCGGTCCACGAGCGGCGAGGCTGGCTCTGGGGCAGCGTCCCGATGGCGAAGCCCTCAGCCCACCCGCTCCGCACCCGGGCTCAGGCACCCAGGGCCCCGCAGTCCAGGACAGCCCGAGCCAGACCCGGGCCCAGGGCTGGAAGACAAGCAAACGGGGACAGTGCGACGCCCCAGGCCCCACGTCTCCCCGAGGAGAAGGGGCGGAGGGAGACGAGGCTGCACCAGGCCAAGTGTGCACAGAGGTGGGTGGGCGCCACGTGAGAGGATGGGCCTCAGGAAATAGGCGAGGTGGGGCTGGGAAGGTGACACCGGGTGACAGCCGCCCCCACCCACGTGTGGGGCGACCCGAGCAAGCCCAGAATTCAAGCAGAGGTCCAGACGCCGCCCTCTGGGGCCGGGTCACAGGGCCCCGCACGGCAGAGGAGGCGTTCCCGGCGGTTCGGGGACCCAGAGCGCCAGGGCAGGCCTGCCCTAGCCAGCCGTGTTTGCAGCTTTTGACTGTGACAGAGGCGGAGAGGACGTCTGCCCAAGCGGCCGGGAAGGGGCGGGAAGGCGGCCGGCGCGGGCGCGGGGCTCCGGGGGAGGCTGTCCCGGTGAGGTCCGGGGTCTGGGGCGAGGGGTGCGCGCGCGACTCGGGGACACACGCAGCGCTCCCTAAAACACTTCAGGTGGGCGACTGCGCGTTCTATGAGCTGCAGCTCAAGAAAGCCATCTTGGAAAAACCTGATTTTTACAAGAAGCAGTGGCTAACAAAAACTGTACCTAGGAACATTACAGCGGAAACACAAGGGGACACGTTAAGGCCAGAGTCGCCAGACCCCTGGGACCGTGCGCCCGGGGACGGGGGACGGGCCCTGGCTCGGGGTCCGAGAGCGTGCGCGTACCTGTCTGGCGGCTGTGCTGCTCCTGGGCCAGCTCCAGCTCCCGGCGCGCGCAGCTCTGCAGCAGCGCCCTTTCCTGGGCCAGGCGCCCCAGCAGCGCGGCGCGCAGCTCGCTCAGCGCCGCCTCCTTCTCGCGCTGCAGGGCGGCCTGCGTGCGCTCCAGCTGCGCCGCGTGCGCGTGGCTCAGGCTCAGACGCAGGGCCTCCAGCTCCAGCGGGGGTGCGGGCTGCGGGGAGAGGGCGCGCGCTGCGGGGAGAGGGCGTGGGGCGGCCGCCACCCACACCCACAGGGCGGCCAGCGTCGAGAGAACTGAAACGCAGTGTCGGCAAGGACGCGGAGGAACCGGGACCTTTGTGCTGCGAGAACGTACAAGGCTGCGGCTGCTGTGGAAAACACTGGTCATTCCTCGAAAAAGTAAAAGCAGAACTACCACAGGATCCACAGTCCCTCTTCCTTTTTTTCGGTTGTGCCCACCGCCAGGAGAGGTGCCCTGGCCAGGGGCTGCTGCAGGGACACCGCCAGGTCCCCACCCACCGCTCCACAGGGAGCTCCCGAAGCACCACTCCTGGGGATACGCCCCCAGCCCAGCGGAGAGCGGGTCTCGCGGAGAGCACCTCTGTCCACGGGGGCGCGCGGCAGCACTGCTCGCAAGGCAACCCGGCCACGTGTGGCTGGATGACCAGGTAAGCAGGACCGGTCCATCCACACAACGGCTACGACTTGGCCTTAAAAAGAAGGCAATTCTGGAGTTCCGGTCGTGGCTCAGTGGTTAACGAATCTGACTAGGAACCATGATGTTGCAGGTTCGATCCCTGGCCTTGCTCAGTGGGTTAAGGATCTGGCGTTGCTGTGAGCTGTGGTGTAGGTTGCAGACGTGGCTCGGATCCTGCGTTACTGTGGCTGTGGTGTAGGCCGGCAGCTATAGCTCTGATTGGACCCCTAGCCTGGAACCTCCATATGCCCCGGGTGTGGCCCTAAAAAAGGCAATTCTGACACATGCTACGACGCGGATGGACCCTGAGGGTACTATGTGCCATGAAATAAGCCAGACACAGAAGGACAGCTACGATTCTACCTCTGTGAGTGTGCAGTCTCGACAAAACCGTAGAGTCGGGAGCTCCTGTTGTGGCTCTGGGGTAACAAACCCAGCTAGTACCCGTGAGGATGCAAGTTCAATCCCTGGCCTCACTCAGTGGGTTATGAGCTGTGGTATAGGCCACAGATGCAGCTAGGATCCTGCGTTGCTATGGCTGTGGTGTAGGCTGGCAGCGTAGCTCTGATCTGAACCCTAGCCTGGGAACTTCCATACACTGCAGGTGTGGCCCTAAAAAGACAAAAAACAGGAATGGGAACAGCGATGCGGTAGAGCTGGACAGGGGGGCGGGGGCCGCCAGGGGCTGGGGGTGAGGTGAGGTGAGGGGGCCGCCAGGGGCTGGGGGTGAGGTGAGGGCGGTGGCTTTAGCTGACAGGGTGAGAAGAGCTCTGGGTGACGGCCACCCAGCATTAGGGATACGTTAATATCACAGAACTGGGCACTTAAAAACGGTTAATGTGGCAACTTCATGATGCAAGTGTTTTATAATTTAAAAAAGACCATGGGAGTCCCCAGCATGGCTCAGGGGTTAGAGAACCCAACTAGCATCCATGAGGATGCAGGTTTGAACCCTGGCCTTGCTTGGTGGGTTAAGGATCCGGCATTGCCGTGAGCTGTGGTGTAGGTCGCAGATGCAGCTCGGATCCAGCGTTGCTGTGGCTGTGGTGTAGGCCGGCAGCTACAGTTCCGACTGGACCCCCAGCCTGGGAACCTCCATATGCCACAAGTGCGGCCCCAGAAGCCAAAAAACAAAAACAAAAAAAACCAGACTCTTTATAATAGCCATTATTTTGTATTAACTTTTGATAGAGTATAATCTGTAAAACTATTGAATCACTATGCTTTACACCTGAAACTAATACAATGTACATCAACTATACCTCAATAAAAAAATAAAATACAGGCTTTCATTACAACACTTCGAAATTGGTCAATATCTAATACATTTTTTCCAAATACTAATAAGAACTGAACTGATCGGGGAGTTCCCTGGTGGCCTGGTGGTTAGGACTCAACGCCTTCACTACTGCTCAGTCCTGTCTGGGAACTGAGACCCCACATCGGGCCATGAACATCGTGGCCAAAAAAATCAATCAATCAATTTTTTAAAAACTGAACTGATTAAAGAAAGGTACTCAGTTCCACACACAGGGACGTCACAGCAAGGAGAAACTAGAACCGTAAGACTGGCCCCCAGCCTGCAACTCGTCCTCCCCTCTGGGTTTCCCCACTGCTCACCACCGACCAGGTGGGCATGGGCGTCGAGGCCCAGGCCCAGGAAGCACGCCGAGCCAGGACAGAGACCCTCGGTGCAGCGGAGACGACTTGCCCTTCAACACCCTCGGGACACCGCCCGCAGTCACGGAAGGCGGACATGGACGCGTCGGGAGCAGAGACAGAGCGCACGGGCGACCCCGCCTCCCGGGCTTGGGGCTCCCAGGTCTGCGGTCTGGGTTCCCTCCGCTCGCGCCCCCGACACGGACCGCCTGAACACAGGGCCCTGCGGAGAATACCTTAGTGAGGACCCCGGGCCGCTCCCGACGGGCGCCGTCCAGCTCCTGCGGCAGCTCCTCCGAGTCCTCCCGCGTCTCTTCGGTGGGGCCCCCCAGCTGGAGCGGAGGCCCGGAGAAGAGCGTCAGCTGCGCGCCTCGCGCCCTCGGCCCGCCCGCCCCCCGCCCGGGTTCCACCGGCCTGCTGCCCCCGACGAGGCTCAAGCACTCCACACCCTTTAGGTCGCCTACTTCCCCAGCGATGCCGCTGTTCTCTCTTTAATGAATCTGCTTCTTTAAATTATTCCACTGTGGGAGTTCCCGTTGTGGCACAGTGGACACAAATCCCACTAGGAACCATGAGGTTGCGGGCTCGATCCCTGGCCTCTCTCGGTGGGTTAAGGATCCGGCGTTGCCATGAGCTGTGTTGTAGGCCACAGATGTGGCTCAGATCCCGCGTTGCTGTGGCTGTGGCGAAGGCCGGCGGCTACAGCTCCTGTTAGACCCTTGGCCTGGGAACTCCATATGCTGCAGGTGCAGCCCTAAAAAGGCAAAAGAAAAAAAAATTATTTCACTGTGTAACACTTAAATCACTGAACTTTGGTTTCTCAACACATTCTGGTCTTTCAGATTCATGCACGTTTTCTTTACTTTTTTTTTTTTCACGGCCATGCCTGCAGCATGTGGAAGTTTCCAGTCTGGGTCCAAACCACAGCTGCAGGTGCCAGCCTACACCACAGCCACAGCAACACTGTACCTGAGCTGCACCTGTGACCCACACTGCAGCCTGCAACAACACCAGATCCTTAATCCACTGAGCGAGGCCGGGGAGCAGCCTGCACCGTCCTGGACCCTACAAGGGTTTAACCTACTGACCACAATGGGAACTCCTCATGCGCATTTTCTAAGCTCTTAATTTTGTATAAATTCAAACACTTCAGCTTCAGGATTTTCCTCTTTTAGATAAACCTTTTCCTTGATAATTTGTAGAACAGAACTTTCAGTTTCTTTTTTGTAAATCATAACAAAATTGAGTTTAAAATTTTCTAGTGCATTTCCCCCAAGAGTTTCGACCCATAAATTTACAGTAATTCGGGGCTTTTATCTGCAAAAAGCTCAGGGCCCTCCATTCATCCACTCACAGGTGGCTTCCCCACGTGCACCCCGTCCCTCCAGGGCAGAGCACGCGCACCCCTCACTCTCCTGCCGGCTGTCCGGGAGGGAGTCCGGGTCTGCCCCGACCGCAGTGCTCAAGCTTTTTTCCGGGCAGCTGTGACTACTTGAGAGGGCTGACAGTGCAGAGCTTTAGTCTTTCTTACAGGCCTTCCAAAGAACGATGAGAAGATTTCCTCTTTTTTTTTTGTAAAGAGAGTAAAACATTTCATCTTGCAACTGCTGCATGGGTCCACCAGACCCCACGTGTATGTCAGACACAAGATGACCCTCAGCATCTTGCTTCTCCTGAATCACGAAGCTGTTTCATCATCGAAAGCACTGGCTTATCACACACACGAGCATTCTCAACTGTGCCAACAACAGCTTCGGTCGCGAGGGGACAGCAGAAGCTGTTGTTGGAACCGCCCAGAAGGACGAGGGACGTCAGCTCAATTCACCGCTTTCTCACTGACTGGAGAGCCCCTCTCTGCAGCCAGCTCGCAACACGGCGGCTCGTTAAGGATTTCTCATTTTCCTCCCAAATGACAACAAGGTTGGCAGCGAGGGCTTTTCACAGTCATCAGGCGAACACAGAGAAGCACAGAGACCCGCCGTCACGGCCAGGGCGCCACGAGGCAAGGGTGACAGTGACGTCGCAGCTCCAGGTTCTCACGGGACAGACAGCACCTACGTCAGTCTCCCCAAACCGGGGATCAGTAAGTGAACAATTTGTCCGAGGAGAAGCAGAAATGAAAAGGGCTGTCAACACTGACACCACAGGGAACCAGTTCTGTGAGTAACGTAATGCCCCAGACGGGAAGGTTAGATGAAGACAGACTCTGAGAACAGCACCACCGAGCAGTCTGGCAGGCCGACTTCAGCGAGGGACTCTGTAACTAAGGTCCTTCCACAAGGACAGCTGCAGTCCCCAACAGCGCCACCACCTGCCCAGCGAGAAGGAGCAAAGGACACCTCTCAGCCCGCCACCCGAGGCCAACACAACTGCACGCCTTTTCTGTATCAGCTGAGTGAACCAGGTGACGTTTCTCTTTTAAGATGAAATGAATCACCCTGATTTTTTTTAGATGTTTAACTCATCCTGTGCTTCACCAAAATATGTTCCACTCCACACCCACCAAGACCGTTAAAACAGAAAATGTCAACACCAATTACGACGGGTTACGGAACACGTAAAACTTGCATATGCCACCACTGAAAATATGGACTGAACTGTTTTAAAACACAGTTCAACGTATACAAGCTGAACATACACCTACACACTGACCCAGGGATTAAATGCCTAATTACAGCCCGAAAGATACACTGTGTGGGAGTGTTCGCAGACAGACAAAACAAGGCCCGTTCGTGCAGCAAACACCACACAACAGCAAAGACGAGTGAATGGTCGCGTTAGCATGGGTGAATCCTAAACGAGACGCTGCATACAAAGGCCCAGACTCGGGACACGTTTGCTGGATTATTCTACTTACAGGACAGTCAAACCCAGCAAAGCTAACCTGCTGTTCTAAACACCAGGGTGGGAGCTCCTGCTGTGGCTCAGCACTAACAAACCCGACTAGAATCCATGAAGACGAGGGTTCGATCCCTGGCCTTGCCAAGTGGGTTAAGGGTCCGACGCTGCAGTGAGCTATGGTGTAGGCTGCAGACGCAGCTCAGATCCTGTGTTGCTGTGACTGTGGAGTAGGCTGGCGGCTGCAGCTCCGATTCAGCCCCCACCCTGGGAACCACCATACGCCCTAAGAAAAAAATAAATAAATAAAATGAAAGTCAAGGTGCTCCAGACACAGAAAGTAACCTGAGATGGATCACATATTTAAACATAGAAACCAGACCACAAGGCCTCCAGAAGACACCAGAGAGTATCTTCATGACCTCAAGACGGGGAGAGATCTTTTGGACAGGAACAGAAATCACTAACCACAGGAAAAGTGATAAATGTAACATCAAAGTTAAAAGCATCCGCTTATTACAAGACACCATTAAGAAACTAGGCAAAGAGTTCCCACTGTAGCACAGTGGGTTAAGGATCTGGCATTACCACAGCTATGGTGTAGGTGTCAGCTGCAGCTCAAATTCAAACCCTGGCCCAGGAATTCCCATATGCCACGGGTTGGCCAAAAAAGAAAAAAAAAAAAACTAGGCAATCAAGAGTAGGGAAGATATGCAGGGTGCCAAGCAAGGGAGTGGGAGAAAAATCTCAAATTTACTCCCTCCACCATATATTTATTGAAACACTTTTTATACCAGATGCCATGTAAGAGTGCCTTGTCAGAAGAAATTAGGTATAATTCTTCTGTCTGGTAACTCTAAATTTAGATGTAAGTCTGCTGTTTTAGCACACAAATACAGCACAATAATGTTATTACTGTATTAAAGATTTTTAATGATAAGAAAGTAAAGAGTGTCCTCAGAAGTTGAAATAAAACTCTACCAAATTATTACCAAAAAAAAAAAAGAGTAGGGAAGATATTCCCACTACACATATCTAACAAATGACAAATATGAAAAATATTTAAAAACTACTATAAATCAACAAAAAAAAGGAATACGCTTACCAAAACAAAGCCAAAAGAGCAAAATCCAGACACTCAACAACAGATGCCACAGAGTTTCCTTGTGGCTCAGTGAGTTAAGGATCCAGTGTTGTCACTGCAATGTGGCTCAGATCACCACTTTGTGTGGGTTCAGTCCATGGCCTGGGAACTTCCACACGCTGCGGGCGGAGCAAAAAAAAAAAAAAAAAGGATGCCAAGCATCGTCAATGTTACAATAAAAAATTATTAAACATGCCAAAAAGATGAAAATATGACCCATAATCAAGAGAAAGATCAGTCAATGGTACAGACCCAAAAATGACAGGCATCATAGAATTAGCAGATAAGGACACTAACATAGCTATGAGAATGATATACAGCATTTTTTTAAGTGAATATAAGGAGTGAAATAAAAGATACAAAATATCTGAAATCTTTTAAAAAGTCAATGCCTAATTAAAAGATTAGACACTGCAGAAGAAAAGATCAGTTAACTTGAGGACAAAGCAATAGAAACTACGTAAAATGAAACACAGAGAGTCACGGAAAAAAGGTTTTTTTGGGTTTTTTTTTTGCCTTTTGTCATTTTAGAGCCGCACCCGCGGCATATGGAGGTTCCCAGGCTAGGGGTCTAACAGGAGCTGTAGGCGCCGGCCTTCACCACAGCCACAGCTACACGCGGGATCCGAGCCGCGTCTGTGGCCTACACCACAGCTCACGGCAACGCTGGATCCTTAACCCACTGAGCAAGGCCAGGGATTGAACCTGTCACCTCATGGTTCCTAGTCGGATCCGTCAACCACTGCACCACGACGGGAACTCCGGGAACGGAAAAAAAGTTTATGAGCAGAGCATACGTGACCCTTACGGCAACACTAAGCAACTGGAGACGTATTTCAAGGACACGCACAGAAGGGGAGGAATGTAAGGAACCAGAAAAGGCATTTGCGTGTGGATTCTCAGGGAGGTGGCTGAGGTTACCTGAGGGCTCTGGGGAGGGCGGCCCTCGGGCGGGACTGGTGCCCTCAGAGGAGGAAGGACGTCAGCAGGGCTCTGCAGAGAGGCCACCGAGGGCACGGAGCAGGCAGCCGGCTGTGCGCCAGCATGAGCGGCCTCTCCAAGACCGCCCCAGCAGCACGTGAGCCTGGATGTCCAGCCTCCGGAGCCACGAGAAAACAAACGTCTGCAGTATTTTCACAGCAGCCTGAGCCGCCTGAGACACTGACTCCCAGCCTCCCTGGGCCCGCTCCCTCCACCCTCCAGCTGGCCTTGCCCACACAGCCCAGGTCCAAAGACCCTCACCCCAGACACTCTCAGCTTCACACCAACCCAAGTGCCAACCGAGGCTGAGCCACACACGCCTGTTCTGGGCGGTGAGACGCCCGCCACCTCACCCAGCCCGGGGCCTGGAGCGCAGTGCTTGTGTGCAGTTCCTTCTGCCTTGATCTTACAGCCGCCACTCACTTCCAGACTCACCAGGGCAGCGCCGCTCCGTCCCCTCTCGGGAGGTGGCTGCACACACGGGGACTGCAGGTAGGTTTGCTGCTGCTTTCTGCATTCCACCGGGGGATCCCCTGGCAACTAAATCTTTAAATTTTGCATACAAACGTTTTTTAATTTGACTTTTTTAACTTACATTACCATACAGAAAAGTTCCACTGCCTAAAAAAATTCCACGCTTCACCTGTTCAACTCTGCCCTCCACCACCTGCTGACACTATGATCTGTTACTGTCTCTAAAACGCTCCCTTTTCCAGAATGTTATATAGATGGAATCATACGGTTGTAGCCTCTCAGACGGGCCTCTTTCAATTTAGCAACGTGGATTTAAGATTCCTTCATGTCTTTCCACATTGTGAATGCCATTCTGGACAGGAAGCACTCAAAACCACCACAGCAAAACAATTTATGCACTTGCCTTTGAATTACTTCTGGGAATTTACCCTGAAAAACATACCTCCTATGATATAAAATACACACCAACAAGGTTATTCACGGCAGCACTGCCTGTAAAGCAAACTGCTGGAAACACCCTAAGCGCCCATTCACAGAAGAGTGGGCAAACAGACCAGGGAGCGTCCACTCCACAGACGTGCTGTGCGGCTCTGAGAATGAGTGAGGAAGAGCTCCATGAGCCGATACAGAGTGCGTCCAAGGTCCACGTTATCGGAAACAGCCACACGCAAAAGATCACCGATAGTGTGTGACCTCTCATGTACACAGGGACATAAAAATACAAACATGCACTTACAAGGATAAACCAGAAACTGAAGAGGCTGTTCGTCTGTGAGGGTGGGTGTAAACGAGTGGGGAGGGAAGAGGAGGAAAGGACAGTCTCTGAGGACAGCTACGATTTTTATCTTTGGGCTTTCGTTTTTGCTCTTTTTTTGCCCATGGCATATGGAGGTTCCCAGGCTAGGGTTGGAATCAGAGCTGCAGCTGCCGGCCTACACCACAGCCAAAGCAACATAGGATCCAAGCCGCATCTGCAACCTACACCACAGCTCATGGCAATGCCAGACCCTTAACCCACTGAGCGAGGCCAGGGATCAAACCCACATCCTCATGGATGCTGGTTGGATTTTTTTTCCCACTGCACTGCAATGGGAACTCCAAGCTCTGATTTTTAGAACCTTGGTAATTAATGTTTCACTTACTCAAAAAAATAAATAAATAAAATCAACCTGGAAGTGAGAACCAAAATAGAATACAGAGAAACAAAACAACAAGTAAAGTGAATAAAATAACCACAATGAAGAGATATGGAAAAAAAGAACCTAAATAACTTGGGAACACTAGACCTCTAACTCCGGAATGATAACACAAAAAGAACTACAGGTTGCCCACCACCCAGAAGCAGAGCAGTCCCATAGAAGTCTTCAAATGCCAAAACGGCATAAAAGTACAGAAGCAATTACCTTTCTTCATAAAAGTGTAAATCATCTTTGGATTTCTATCCACAAAACAGGTACTAATGTAGGTCTTCCACAAAAGTGAAGCGGTATAAAGCAAACGTTCAGAAAGTGGGGATGCCCGTATAAACAAACCTGCTACTCCAGGTCTACACTTGTTCTTCACAGCGTGAGAATTACCAATTCTGAAGCTAATCTGTGGTATTTTAAGACTGCGCAAACAACGGAGTTCCCGACGAACGAATCCGACTAGGAACCATGAAGTTGCAGGCTCGATCCCTGGCCTTGCTCAGTGGGTTAAGGATCCGGAATTGCAGTGAGCTGTGGTGTAGGTCGCAGATGCGGCTCGGATCCCGCATTGCTGTGACTGCGGCAAAGGCTGGTGGCTACAACTCCTGTTAGACCCCTAGCCTGGGAACCTCCATATGCCGCGAGTGCGGCCCTAGAAAAGGCAAAAAGACAAAAAAAAAAAAAAAAAAACTGAGCAAACAAGAAACATATTGAACATATTGTATATAAGAAGCCAGGTTTTTTTGTTTTTTCAGTTTTTTTTTTGTCTTTTTGCCTTTTTCCTAGGGCCACACCCGGGGCATATGGAGGTTCCCAGGCTAGGGGTCTAACAGGAGCTGTAGCCACCGGCCTACACCACAGCCACAGCCACACAGGATCCGAGCCACATCTGCAACCTACACCACAGCTCATGGCAACGCTGGATCCTTAACCCACTTAGTGATGCCAGGGATCGAACCTGCAACCTCATGGTTCCTAGTCGGATTCGTTAACCACTGAGCAACAACGGGAACTCCAGAAATCAGGTCTTTAACTATGGGAAAAAGGAACTAAAAATAAGGAGAAAAGAAAAGCCAGAATAAATTCTGTTGTGTTGGACTGGAACTGAAGATATTGATGTGAATTCATGGATTTTATTATACATCAAATGGACACTGAAATACACACAGATGTGTTTATATATACACGCATGTATGCTTTCCAGCTGTTTGTTAAGACAGCCTAGAAGCACCCCACTAGCAACAAGCACACCTAGCACACAGATCTTGGTTTCTAAGTACCATTCTCCACCAAAAGGAACCAGGGCTCCTTGAAGAAACAGCTGATTTGGGGGCTGCAGCCGGAAAAGGACAAAATAAGCCTGGGAAATCCTGGCGCCAAAAGTAAGGAAGACGAGGCCATGCCGGAAGGTCAACAGACACCACTTCAAGGGCACTCCCCGTGGTCAAATGTACACAACACATGTAACATTAATACGATGGATTAAAACCCCTCAAATAGCGGAGTTCCCACTGTGGCACAGTAGAAACGAATCCAACTAGGAACCATGAGGTTGTGAGTTCGATCCCTGGCCTCGCTCAGTGGGTTAAGGATCTGGCGCTGCCATGTGCTGTGGTGTAGGTCTCAGACACGGTTCAGATCCTGCGTTGCTGTGGCTGTGGTGTAGGCCTGCAGCTGGAGCTCCAATTCTACCCCAGCCTGGGAACCTCCATATGCCGTGGGCATGGCCCCAAAAGAAAAAAAAATACCTAGAATAAAATAAGAATCTAGATAGAAGTCCATGCTCATGACATAAATGAATAAATAAGGTTGGGGAAAGCAACAACTCCTCTTTAGCAGCAAAGCGCCAATTAATGTCTGTAGATGGAACGATGGAGACAGAGAGCTGTCATGTGGCCAACACCGCAATTATTACTGCAGGCAAGAATCTTCAATGGAAGCTAAAACGAGTGGAAGAAAGTGTGATGAGAAACAGAACATTTACAGATTCTTCGGGCATCTCCACACGAAATACTTATTAACTATGAAGGAAAAAAAAAACACAAATTTTGGGGAGTTCCTACTGTGCCTCGGTGATAACAAGCCCAACTAGTACCCATGAGGACATGGGTTCAATCCCTGGCCCTGCTCAGTGGGTTAAGAATCTGGTGTTGCCGTGAGCTGTGGTGTAGGTTGAAGCTACAAGCTTTGACTGGACCCTTAGTCTGGGAACTTTCGTATGCTGCAGGTGCAGCCTTAAATAAAAAAATGCTTTTCTAAAAAACAAATCTATCAGGAGAAATCCGGCAGGCCCACAGTGGTGCCACTTCTCGTGGTGCATTCAGCACACAACGTCGTCACTTCTGCAGTGTTCCTGCCAAGACGCACAGCCTGACTTCAGTCAGAAGGAAAGAGCCAGCAACCCAACCAACAGGGATCCTACAACAGAGCCAGCTAGTATCTATGAGTGCCAGACTTGTAAGACAAAGGAAGACTGAGAAACTGTCCAGACTGCAGATCAAGGTGACAAGGCACTGAAATGCGATACAGACTCCTGGACCAGAAAAACGGAAAAAATTAGAATAAGTCCTATCAACCAGCTCACAGTATTATTTCAAAGTGATTTATGGAGTTCCCTTCGTGGCTCAGCGGAAACTACTCTAACTAGGAACCATGAGGTTGCGGGTTCGATCCCTGGCCTCATTCAGTGGGTTAAGGGTTCGATACTGTGAGCTGTGATGTAAGTCTCACACTCGGCTCAGATCCCATGTGGCTGTGGCTGTGGCTGTGGTGTAAGTCAGCAGCTAAAGCTCCAATTTGACTCCTAGCCTAGGAACTTCCATATGCCACAGGTACAGCCATAAAAAGACAAAAAAAAATTAAAAATAAAAAATAACCTTTAACTTAAAAAAGACTTGTCTGATTTGAAAGTAAAAATACAAAATTAGGAGTTCCTATTGTGGCTCAGCGGGTTAAGAACCATGAGTTAGCATCCATGAGGATGCAGGTTCGATCCCTGGCCTTGTTCAGTGGGTTAAGGACCCGGTGTTGCCGTCAGCTGAGGTCACAGCTGTAGGTCACAGCCGTGGCTTGGATCTGGCGGTGCTGTGGCCATAGTGTAGGCCGACAGCCGCAGCTCTGATTCAACCCTAGCCTGAGAACTTCCATATGCCACAGGGGCAGCCCTAAAAAGACAAAAAATAAAATAATTTTAATAAATTTTAGTTGTATATTACAAGATTTTCTCCACAAAGAGCCTAGGTCGGAAACATACAGAAAAAAAAACACTAGGAGTAAGTGCCCGCTCTCAACACAGCTTCTGTTTACCTGGTGGCGACAGGACAAGGCTGCCGAGAACCACAGCTCAACCTCAGAGAAGCAGCAAGAGGACAACATGAAGGGCAACTGACACGCAGCCCCAGGCGGATGAGACCACAGGGATGGGGGAGGATTCTGACCAGCAGCTCCCCTGGGAAAGGTGGAGCACCGTGGCTAGGTCCTCCCGTTTTTCAAAAGCAGCAGCATTCCAGATTTGCACATAGACTATCATAAACTTTATACGCTGGCAATCATTCCGTTTTTTTTTTTACTAAGGCAGTCCAGATGCAGCATGATTTAGAGCCAAATTCTGCTTTCAGCTCATTCTAGCAAATATCTGACCCTGCCCTCCGCACACAAACCAGGGGTACTCCCGACTCAAGGCCCCTTGCGTCTAGCACGGCTAGCATGAGAGGAAGAGGCCCGAGAAGAACCCGGGGAGGTGCGCACTCTCAATACCAAGGCCACACCTGCCCTGCAGCTCCCAGGGCCTCGAGCAGCCGCCGTTTCACCCCCTTCACCCCCTCCCCAATCGCATGTTCAGAAGGGAGGTAAAGGGCGCGGGGTTCCCTTACAGCAGCAGTTAAGGACCCATCATTGTCACTGCAGCAGCTCGGGTCCCTGCTGCGTGCACAGGTTCCATCTGAGAGAATGAGAGGGGATGTTGCGGCTTCAGCGCCTAAAGACGCCCGTCAGGGGGCTGAGCAATGGCCACGCCCAGGGGCTCGCACTCCGAGCACCAGTCCTGTCACCTGCCTCCAAACAGTCCGTCCAAAATTTCTCAAAATCGTGTAATTAAGAAAAAACTTCAACTAGAAGTAAAACCACAAAAATATAGTCCCCTTTAGTAAGATAAAATAAAACCTCCTTCCCCCACGTTTTGATAGGCAAAAACAGACCAAAGGCCACTTTTATAGCAGCGATAACTACAGGAAGTAAAGTGGTGAAACACTGAGCTGAGTCAATCTACCTGAGCTGCTCCCGGGCCATCAGGGGCGTCTCTGCAAACGTCCAGTCCCCCCACGGGTCCGCCGTCCTCGGCAGCTACCGGACTCTCCTCCTGGACAGGCGCATCGACAGCCGGGCCCTCCCTCTTCGCCGTCTTTTTCTTCGAATGCGCACAGTCACCTTTCGTTTTCCTCTGTCGGAAGTGAGCAAGCTGCGCACAAAGGCAGAGAAGTAGTAGAGACAGACGTAGGCGAGGAAGAGGCAGCAGAACCACGGAGGCCACAGGCTCGTGGGAAACATGAGGCTCGGCTGGCTCGGTCCACCTGGCCACACCGGGCCAGACTCGGGTCAGCCGGTAGATCCCCGCCCCGCGGACACTGCCTCCATTAGTATCTGCGACACCAGGACTTAAGCTCGGAAGAGCACCGGAAGAATCTAATAATGAGAACTGTTAATGATGCCACAGACAAAGCAATAGGGCCGACTGGCAGAATAGCTTTCCTAGCCCCTGACAGTTCACAGAAAATTTAAAAAGACATCTGTTTTAAAGACTGACCGCTTAATCAAGCTATGTTTAAGGTTTAAAACTACATAAAAGCTAAATCTCTCCCTTTTCGCCCCATTTTTCCCCAATCAGGGAAATATATAGCCTAGCCAAAACTTCCTTGCCACAGATTCTGAGATAAAGTACAGAAATAGCAAAAATTTAATTAAGCCAGGTCAATCTAACATCCTCCTTTATGGAATCAGATGTTCTATTTTTCATGACACAGCTCGCCAAAACACCAGGGACCTCCACAGAGTGTCCCCATCAGAAGGCACACCTGGCTGTTCACTCCCTGAAACCTGAGGGTTTTGGACACACACAGTCTCCCACTGACACCTGACTCAAAAGTTATGGTATCTAACATGAGTTTTTCACAGGGGACAAGCTCCCCCAGATAACAACTGTGGTAATAAAAGCAAACACATCTAACAAACGTTTGTGTAAATGATAACAAGTACACTTTCACCGACACGGGAAAAACAAAAGGCAATTTACACGAGAAAAACTGTCTCCCAGAACAGTCACTGCCTTCAAAACCAGCCCCAGACGCATTCATTTCGTGCCCAGCTCCAACAGACCCAGCCACCTGGGAGCTCCTCCTGGAATCAGCCCTGCTCTCTGGCCTGCGGTCACCCATGGCCGGCATCTGTTTCTTCTCTCAAGGATAAATCTGGTCACCATGAACGCTCAGGCAACATCCAGGCACATTTAGAAACCATGCCGAGCTCAGGGACAACGGCAAGGACTGAACTCGGACTCACTTCCACCTCTTTCATATTTGCTGGGCACATGTAAAGGAAAAAAAAAAAAAAAACACTACAGCCACAGTCTTCAGACCCCAGTCAGAAATCTCAGCTGCACCGAAGCCTCAACTGGCTCCCCGTCCTCTGCCTGACACCCTGCTGTCCCTGTCCCTGTGTCACGCCAGTCACCGTGTGCTCTGAATGGCCCAGTGGTCTCCTCAAGGGCAGGAACCAGCACTGACTACCTCCTCCTGGCCCACCCATGTGAGGTTCCCAATGTGTGACCATGCCTGACCCCAAACAGCAACGTCACAGGTCACCACCTAACACCTGAGAGCACTGCGCAGAGGTTCCCCTGGACAGCCAAGATGGGGAAGGGGAGCGTGGCACAGCCAACGTGCCCCGTGCTTTCTCCACTGCCTCTAGGGCCGGGCTTTGGTCAGTAGCTGGCTCAATCCCCACAATATGACCCAAAATAGTGACTACCGCTGCCGTGGATGACAAAATGTGGCTCTGGGGCTGCAGTGCGTTCCCAGGGGCATCCGCAGCCTAGGTCATGACACCTCCCAACGCTCTGTCCCGGTGTCTGGAGCTCCCAGGCCTGGCACGGGACAGGGGGCCAGGCTCGCAGAGCCCCACCCCCCTCACCTGCCCAGGACTGTCCAACTGGGCTCCAAGCAGCGAGGAGTCCCGGATTCTAGGGGATAGGTCAGCAGGAAGCATTCCAGAGTGCAAACAAGTCACGTGCTCAGGAACGCCACTCCAAAACTTTTTTATAGCTAAAAGAATTGCAGAATTCCGGGTAAAGCGACATCTGCACGCAGTTTTAACAGGATGGAAGTTGAGCCGAGCCATGGAGCACCTGTGCCGCCCGACTGCAGGGAGTCCCGGCATCCAAGCCCTCCAGGAATCTAGGCGGGGACAGAGAGCCGCACAGGTGCGAGCAGGTGTGCACAGGTACTCAGGTTGGTGACAGCGTCCGTCCCTGCACCACGGGCTCCGGAAGCGGGGGGCCTTCAGGGACGTGGCGTCCGGAGAACACCACGGTCTGTCAGCAAGGCCTCCTAGCCCACCAGCCGGCAGCTCCCAGGGGCTTGGGTCTCCGATGGGACCTCCATGGCACCGCCCCCCGCCCCGCGCTGGCGCAGCCTTGTCAATCCCGGCGTGCCCCGCGCCCGACCTCCCCGCAAGGAGACGCGCGCGCGCCCCCGGCCGCTGATTGGCTACGGACAAGGAGGGGGCGGGCCCGGGCAGAGGGCGGTGGATTCAAGATGGCGGCGGCCAAGGGGCGATTTCCAGCCTAGTCGGCGGAAAGGACAAGGGTACAACGACCGCGGCTACCACCTGGCCGCATCGCCTCCTAGCAAAGGGAAGTGGCGGCACCTGAGCCTGCCCTGAGGAGGAGGAGCCCACGCTGGGCAGCGGGGGGAGGAGGCGCTGCCGTTTACCTTCGCTCTCCCGGCCTCCACCTTTTTGCGCCGCTGCTCTTGCTCATCTTCCATCTTCCTCTGATGCTCTTCGCAGGTTGCCTAGAAGTGGCGGGGCCGATGTGCGGCCGCCTTCGCACTATTTACGCTCCCTCCCCCTCTCTTGGGCTCACCCTCCCCCCCACGACAACTGTCACGCAGACGTGAGCCCGCCCTGCGCCAGGCCCCGCCCCTGGGCATGCACCCGGCCTGTGGCCAATCAGGGGCCGCGTTCCTGTCCTCGCGCACTGGCGCTCAGAGCGGCGCGCTCAGGAAGGCGCGGCCCAACAGATCTCCGCTCCTGTGCCCGTCCCTCCGATTGGCGCGCGGTCCACTCCCGCCTCTTCGGGCAGGACCAATGAGCGGGGCGCAGCAGCCTGGGCGCTCGCAATGGTTGGTCGGTTTGAAGGGCCCCGGGCAGGTGGGTAGTAGGGCTCCGGCTCAGGCTGCCCGGGAGGCAGGCGAGCGTTCTCGGAAGCCTAAGGCGGACGTGGAGGACCCGCGCTGGGTTCTCTTCAGGAGCTCCGAGACACCCCGGAGGGGGCCAGGTCTGGCTGCCTGGACGCGCCGGGTCGGGGCTGCCCTTGAGGTTGGGGCCCGACCCCGAGGCGGGAGGACCCCAGTCTCCGGGTTTCCTTTCGCTGGCCGGGATGCTGGTCTTGTTCGTGTCAGGGTCGCAGACAGCCGACAAAATCACTTAGTTCCATTCCTTGGGCGTCCTCCTCTTGGGTCCCACTGGCACCTGGACCCATGGAACCGTAGGCGGGGGGCAGCCAGAGTTAATTCAGTGAGAATCGCGTCCAGGATCCCCAAACCACACTGCCGCTAGCTGCAGGGCCAGGAAGCTACCGGTGGTGCTGCCACTCCTGGACCCATGAATTCTTCCCGCTGGGGACACAGCGCCACATCGGGGGCTCTGGTTTAATGCATATACCCTCAGCTTTCAGCTTCTGGGTGGTGCAGTTCACCGCTTGACCAGTGGGTCCCAGAGTCATGGGTCCGTCCATTTTGGCACCTCTGCGGTGAAGCAGTGCCCTGGGTCAGAGTGTTAGGAGGGACCTTATGCGGTCCCTGGAGAGGAAACTGGAGAGGGGGTCAGGCTGAGGCCTTGCCCTCAGGAAAAGCAAACCCATATCCAGAATGCAAGTCTATTCCTGTTAGGACAGTCCCTGGAACCCAGTATAGAAGGGACTCCATAGGGCCAACCTTCCAAGGAGCCTGTAAGGGTGCAGTTTTTAATGACAGAGTAGTTGTACCCAGTTCTAGACCATGGGGAGAGAGCTGTTTCAGTGATAGACAGTCTCCTCTCACATAAAAAAGTTTTACAGCCTTGAAATGTTTTGGTAATTCATTACAAGTGTATTGTAAATGATCATTAAAAAGGAGTGTGCTCGAAGTTCCTGTTGTAGCTCAGCAGGTTACCAACCTGACATATCCATGAGGATACGGATTCTAACACTGGCCACACTCAGTGGGCTAAGGATCCAGCGTTGCCGTGAGCTGTGTTGTAGGTTGCAGATGTTGCTCAGTTACTGGCGTTGCTGTGGCTGTGGTGTCAGCTGGCAGCTGCAACTCCCATTTGACCCTTAGTCTGGGAACTTCCGTATGCCTCGGGTGTGGCCCTAAAAAGCAAAAATAAATAAATAAATAGATAATTTTTTAAAAATAAAAAATTTTAAAAAGAAAAGTGATGTGGGTTATGAATGCATGCTCTGCGTGGGAACTGAAACCTCATGACAGCATTGTTTTTTCCTTAGCTTCTTAGCCCACTTGAACCTGTTTTGCAGATAAGGAAGTAACATGAGGTTTTTATTCCTAGCCCACGGTGGTTTTTTTTTTTTTTTTTTTTTTTGTCTTTTTACCTTATCTAGGGCTGCACCCGCAGCATATGGAGTTCCCAGGCCAAGGGTCTAACAGGAGCTGTAGCTGCCGGCCTTCAGCACAGCCACAGCAACGCGGGATCCGAGCCGCGTCTGCAACCTACACCACAGCTCACGGCAACGCCGGATCCTTAACCCACTGAGCAAGGCCAGGGATCGAACCCACAACCTCATGGCTCCTAGTCGTATTTGTTAACCACTGAGCCACGACGGGAATTCCCCTAGCCCACAGTTTTGATTAACAATCAAATGCTGTTAATGTAGTCATGCTCACTGGAAGCTGATAAGCTCTGATGAACTGACATTGACCCAAAGCATCTCACCTGCACCTCCTATTAGTGTAGCATAACTGCGCCTGGGTGCGTGTTCCAGAAAGTGTGGGCATGGGGCGGGGGGGTGGGGGCAGTGGTGCTCTGCTAACTGGTGGTGTTTACCTAAATGAGGAGGAGGGGAGCTGCAAACGTGGGGAGAGACACGGGAAACCCCTAAGCACCTGTGCCTTGATGTCCCTACGCAAGTCACGGAAACACCCATGAACTTGCCTCTGACTTGGATCTGGGTCTCTGTAGAGCTGGGAAGGATGACAGCCTACCTGGGGCAACTAGAGAGAAGGCGGCACATGAAGCAAGACCAAGATGGGTGACTGTGCGGGGCTGTCCTTTGCCCGCTCCTGTGCCTCCGCGGCAGTAGGGCTGCACGCAGGCTGGGAGGTGCGGTGGGGATGGCTGTGCTCCTCGCTGACGTGCTGTAGTGACACCTCGCTGCCTCAAGGTCACTGTTCAGCTCTGTGCAAATGTGTGACTCTAAGCAACCATAACTTACACGGATCTTCAGCAAGTCCTGGAAACTCAACCACCTCCTATTCAGATAGACCACAGCCCTTTGCGTGGTGAGTGGAGTTTCTAGTCTTGGCTCACAGAGTAGAGCAGTCCGAGCAGACATGAGGTGGTGGGCTCATAAGACCGGGGCCCAGCAGACCACAGGACCAGACTTGCCAAGAGCAGTGAGAGACTCAGATCCGCGCCTGAATCTCTCAAACTTCACATGTTGCAGTACATCCAAAACATTGTGGGAGCCCATGTGCACTGTTGGCCCACACTTCTTTGGTCGACGGTTTTCCAGCTGTGTTCCTCTGGACCCCAGAATCATCTCCATGGCTGTTCTAAATGGTCTGTAAAGGCCGGTCGGACTCCAATCAATTTTTTTGTTTTTTTTTTTGCTTGTTCGTTTTTTAAGTATAGTTAATTTACAATGTGCCAGTTTCTGCTGTACAGCAAAGTGACCCAGTCACACAAAACCGTGGACTGCTTGGGAGTTCCTGTTATGGTTCAGTGGTTATGAACCCAACTAGTATCCATGAGGATGAGGGTTCAATCCCTGGCCTTGCTCAGTGGCTTAGGGATCCAGCATTGCCATGAGCTGTGGTGTAGGTCGCAAATGCAGCTCAGATCCCACATTGCTGTGCCTGTGGTGTAGGCTGGCAGCTACAGCTCCAGTTTGACCCGCTAGCCTAGAAACTTCCATGTGCTGCAGGTGCAGCCCTAAAGAACATATATATATGTATATACACACGGAAGACTTCACAAATTTGCACATCATTCTTACACAGAGGCCATGCTAATCTTCTCTGTATCGTTCCAATTTTAGTATATGTGCTGCTTAAGCGAGCACTTAATTTTTAACTATTAAAAAGCTGTCCGGGAGTTCCTGTGTGGCTCAGCAGTTAAGGATCTGGCATTGTCACTGCTGTGGTTCAGGCCACTTCTATAGTGTGAGAATTTCCATATGCCATAGACTTGGCAAGAGAGAGAGAGAGAAAGAAAGAAAGAAAGGAAGGAAGGAAGGAAGGAAGGAAGGAAGGAAGAAAGGGAAAGAAAGAAAGAAAGAAAGGGAGAATTTAAAAATAAATTAATAGCTGTCCAGATATGTAGATGCTCACCCTCGAAAATGGAAACAGACCTGCAATCCCTGTGTATGAGCTGTGCATAGCTGTTTCCTCCAGCAGAGTGTAGTGTGGAAAGAGAGAGAAAAATAATAGCTGTGAGCAGTGGAGAGAACTGACAGACACACCTGGGTCGGGTGACCAGGTCAGTTTCCACAGGGTCAGTCCTGTGATGGCCCACACTCCGCCTGGGACCCGATGGGAAGGACCCTTCCTCCCAAGAACTCATAACCCCAGTCCACTGGTAAGAAACCATCAAACAAATCCCAGCCGTAGGACACCCTACAAAATGGAAGACACAGCAGGTGTTGATACAATATAACACCAAACACAGTAGCAGTACTCAAAACTGCCAAGGCCCTCCAAAGCAAGAGGCACCGAAGACACATGATGACAAATGTTATGCGGTGTCCTGGGTGGGATCCTGGAACAGAGCAGGGACATAGGCAAAATAAGAAGGCCATCAAATGAAACGTGGACTTCAGTTAATGATAAGGTATCAGTATAGGCTCATTAAGTGTAACAGATGTGTCAGACCAACATAAAATGTGAATAACAGGAGTTCCTGCTGTGGGGCTATGGGATTGGTGGCTTCTTGGGAGCCCTGAAACACAGGTTCAATTCCAGGGCCAGGACAGTGGGTTAAGGATCCAACTGCGACTTGGATCTGATCCCTGGCTGGGAACTCCATGTGCCGTGGGGTGGCCAAAAAAGAAAAAAAAGTGAATAATAAGGGAGGCCAAGCGTGTGGAGTAATAATAAGCGGATAATAAGGAGGCTGAGTGTCTGTAATCTTCTCGATGTTTCTGTGAATCTAAAACCATTCTGAAAGTGATGTTTTTTAAGCTAACCAACTCATGCCCACTGCGATGTGTTATGGTTACCTCGGCTACCTCGAGCGGCTAAGTTAACTCATTTTTGTGCACACTCACACTTGTTTGAATCACAACACATATAAAGCGATAGATACAGAAGTGTTTTTATTAGGCAATCCGGGACGTCCGAAGCAGGCTTCTGGGTCAGCTGCACAGAGGAGGGCTGAGCGTGCTGGCCGCTCCTCCTGCCCCAGCCGGGACTGCTGTTGCGGGCTCTGGGTTCAAATCCGTTAGACCTGCTGCGCTGGCCAGACTGACGCGCCTGTGCCTCTGAACTGGCAAGTCCGCGCAGGTGAAGAGCCGCTCTCATCTGTGGGTGCCCTGCCCTCCCGGGGAAGCGTCGTCTTTTATGAAAGTTTTCCCTTGCTGGGCACACTCGTCCCCCACCAGCCCTGAGGCCATGCACTCTGGCCGGCAGGTGGTCACCCACCAAGGGCCGGCCTGGCTGGGGCTCGCCTACTCCCAGGTGCTCCAACTCCCCAGCCACCAGGACCCCCCCACACACCCCCTTCTGAGCACGGGTGCCAGCTGGGCAGTCCCAGTGCTGGAATCACATCTGCCCCAAGGGGTGGGGACCCAGGGTGGCCGCGTGTCCTGTGACGTGACGGCTGGGTGCCTGTGGGTGGGTCCACCTCGAGCCCCCACCCCGAGGCCCACAGGTGCCTCACTGGCCAGCTCCCTGGTGCCACCTCTTTGCCACCCAGGGTTTCCTGAAATCCGCAGACAGGTAGTATCTTCACCCTGTCCTTAAGGAGTCCAGCCTTCACCGCTGTCTGGCTGGAAGGCTCCCTAGGAGGGGCCGGGGCTGGAGGCCTCCAGGAGGCCATAATCAACTCAGGGCGGCGGGTGGGGGGTGGGGGTGGCAGGTGGCAGGCCCCCCGTGGAACAGGGGGAGAGATCCGTGCCCCTCCCCCACCCCACTCCTCTGGGTTCTGCCTGGGGTGGGGCTGGCGGGGTTCAGACTGTCCTCCCCCGGGGCCGTGCTCTACCCCTCTGGCCCCAACTGCTGCCCACTTCTTCCTTCTTGAGACCCACGTGGCCACACCTGGGGATCAGCGGTGTTTACAGGTAACCCTGCCTGGGCACCAGGCGAGCCCGGGAAGGACTCTCATAGGAACCTGGCAACCTGGGCCTCCCCGTGTCTGTGGCGCTTGGCAACCACCACAGCTCTGGACCCTCGGCCTGCGGCGTGGGGCCACCCGTCCACTCGCTTTTCTCTGGGCCCGGAGGCTGGTCTCCAGGAGACGAGCCAGCCCGGCGAGGGCACCCTGTAGGGACCCCAGGCTTGGTGCTGCTTCTCTCTAGCTGGAGGTTCATCCTGAGGGCGCTGAGCCGGGGCTGGGGTGGCCTGTGGCGACCGCAACCCTCCTGCGGCCCAGGATGCTGGACTCCTCAGTGGCAGATCAAATGACCCGACTGACCCTGAAACTCCTGGAGAAGGTAAGACAGCTGGGCACACGTGTTTTTGAAAGCTTGTAACAGCAGCACAGCTTTGGAAGGTTAGATTACACCAGTAACACACCCGCTTCCAAACTGAAACCCTTTTTAGTGTTTTTTGTTTGTTTTTGTTTTGTTTTGGGGCAGCACCCACTGCATATGGAGATTCCCAGGCCCGGGGTCATATGGTAGGTCATAGACACTGGCCGACACCACAGCCACAGCAACACCAGATCCGAGCTGTGTCTGCGACCCACACCACAGCTCACGGCAACACCAGACCCTTAACCCACTGAGCGAGGCTGGGGATCGAACCCGCGTCCTCATGGATGCTCGCAGATTTGTTTCTGCTGAACCTCGACAGGAGATACCCTTTTTAGCAGTTTTTGCCTCCTAATGAAGAGCGTGGTGCCCTGCTTTTCCTCCTCTGTGTTTGTACAGCAAATAGGTTCTTCTGGCAGTTTCCATGCGGGGAGGCTGATAGACACTCACGGGCCGGAGCACATGCGGGGCCCACAAAGCCCCTTGAGCCTCCTGGCGCGTTTAAGGGGAAAGCCGCAGCCTCTGGGCACACGCAGGCTTCTCTCCGCTCTGCTCGCCGCCCCCCGCCCCACCTCGCCTGCCTACTCTGTGCTGCGGCCGCCTTCGCAGCCCTACAGCCCGGGTCTGGCTGCTTGTGGGCAGCCCACGAGGGGGCAGCAGGACCACCGCAGGACTGCCCAGACCCTGGCTGCCCGGCCCAGGGCTCAGGGGCAGCGGTCAGGGCGGTTGGGAGCGAGCGGCCTGGCCAGGCTCTTCCGAAAGCTGCCTGGTCCTCGGGTTTCAAGGCGGAGCCTGCGTTCACAGACGGGGAGTGTGGCCGCAGGGTCCCGCCCTGCCCGCCTGCCCCACAGCCTCCCGCGCCTCCGGCCCAGGCCCTCTTCGGGTGCCCGTCCAGGCTGCTCGCGCCCAGGCTGTGCCTGGGGCCCGCGTCTGCAGTGTGGTCTCTTTTCCTCCCAGAAACTGGAGCGAGAGCGTGAGGACGTGGAAGGGTGTCCCGAGCACCCCCGCCCGGACACGAGTACGAGCTGCACAGGCCCCAGACCCGCCTCCTGTTACAGCAAGACCCTCCACAAGACCCCTTTGCTTTCAGAGTGGGAAGGGGGGAAAGAAGCTTTACTGTGTCTGTAACCACCCCCCCCCCCCGCTCGCCTCACCTCCAGGGCTTGCTCTGGGGCGGGGGGGGTTAGGGGCCCGCCCCACTCGGGTCGGCCTGTGCACCCGTGGGCCCCCAGACCTGACGCCTCGGCAGTCAGCGACCTGCCTGGCCGTCGGAACCAGAGGTGAGGGACAGCGGGGCGAGGTGCCGGGTGACACCGCTCGTCCCTTACTTCTCAGCATAGCCCCTCGGGCTGTGGGGTCCCAGGCAGAGCCCAGGGCCCAAATCCCAGCAGAAAATCCCAAGTCAGCTCACCTGACCAGGGGCAGGAGCGCAGAACATGGAACAGTGCAAACGGGCCTGGGAGTGGGGGGTCCTGGGGGAAGCGGAGAGTCCTGATGGGGGGACTGAGGAATCCTGGG
>PVHT021183531.1:230635-269901 GCA_004024745.2 Catagonus wagneri | reverse complement strand
GGGGGGGACTGGGGATTCCTGATGGGGACTCTGGAGGGACTGGGGACTCTGGCATCCCCGGGCCTGGGAGGCGGGGGCAGGCCTGCCGCACCCAGAGGAAAGCAGCCTGGGACCACGGGACCCTTCCAGACGCCCTCTCCAGGAGAGGCACGGACTCGAGGATGCTGCAGAGGGCGCTGCCCGAGGCTTGGTGACCCGGCCAGGCTCCGGCAGCTGGGGGCAGCTCCAGGGGCAGGAGGGTGGGCTCTCAGCCCAGGCCCGAGCCCGAGGCCCCTCGCCCCCTCGCCCGTCCAGCACAGCCCACGGCGCCCTCCGGCTCAGACGCAGCGGCAGTCCGCACCCCGTGACCCCCGCTCTGCTCCGGGAATAAGACAGGCCGTGAACAGACCCCGACCCAAAGACCGAGCTTCCGGAACGGCCCCCTCCGTTGCCCACATAATCCCCCAGAGCACCCGAGCTCCGCCCCGGCCCGGCCCCCCTCCTCTGGGGACGGGGGCGGGAGAGGCTGCCGTGTTTGAAGCCCTGCTGCCCTCCAGGAACCGAGGACGGGCCGGAGGCCGCCCTGCGTGGCGCTCTGCGGAGGAGGGAGGGCCTTCTGCGGAGACTCTGGGTAGGTCGCGCGGCCAAGGGGGCCTGGGCCTGCCGCTGACCTGCAGCCGGCTCTGTGGGCTGCTCGGAGCGCGGGGGGGTCCCGCTTCTGCTGCTGCAGCTGGAGGGTGGACACTGATGGCCTGAGAGCAGCTGAGGGACGTCACGGGGAGAGGAGGACACGCCTGCTTCCTGTACGCTGGCCCTGACAAGATCAAATCTGTCCGCTGCTCACGGCCTGCAAAACCCACGCTCACAAACGCCTGTAGGAAGGAAAGGGGCCGGCAGTCTGGGGAGGGGGCACTCGGCATCCCCCCAGAAGCCGACTCGAGATCCTGCTCGGCCATGAAAGCTTTTGAAGGGGAGCAGGGAAGTGCTGTCCGTTAACCCCTGAGCCTAGGGCCGGGGGTCGGAGCGGCCCCCTCCCGCGCTGCGCCAGGGCCTGCGACGCCTGCCATCGTCCCCTCCACGCTGTCTGGTTCGCAGCGTTTCTCAGAAGTGCCTCAGGGGAGGCTGGAGAGCAGAGCTGGTCATCGGTTCATTTCTTCCCTGTCATTCCACTTCGATCCACAGAAAGAACAAGCTAGGCAGGGTATGGCGAGATCAAAAGGCCTGAAAATTGTGCTTGTGCAGAGACGAGCAGAGCCTGGGACGCCCCGCTTAGTTACGGTAGAGCTTTGCTACGGTGACGAGAGGGGGCAGCCTGCGGAGGGCGGCTCCCGCAGGGACCCGCTGGGGGGTCATGAGCTGAGGAAAAGGGTCCCCGCAGGGCGAGTCTGAGATGCCCAGGCTTCGTCCAAACCAGGCTCACCAGCAGCAGGAAAGACCCCACACAGGGCGCCTTTGGGCTCGAGCAGTAGTTGTGACGGGCACGTTGCTTGGCGGTGAAGGGGCCGTTGTGTGCCGGCAAGAGAATATCCTCTGTGGGCTGGAAAAAAGTGATTTTTGGTAAATTTCTCGCGGGTGCACCATGGAAGGGCCTTCGGGCTCCGCCCCCAGGGCCAGGCTCCAGTTGCAGAAAGCCCGCGCCGCGTGCCCAGTGCGGGAGCGGGTGGCGGGGAGAGCGGAGCGGTCCCGGGGCCACCCAGTCCCGGGGCCACCGCCGCGCGGAGAGCCGGGCACGCGGCCCCCGTCCCCCAGGCGGGCAGGCTCCGCTTTGGTCTCGCAGGAGCAGCACCTCCTGGAAGAGGTCTCCCGGGCCCAGGCCTGGAGGGGCGGCAACACAGGGGCCCGCGGGGCAGCGCTGCCCCCAGGGGTGCCCCCAGTGGGCGTCCACCCGGCTGTGTCCCCGCCCCCGGCCTCGCTGGACCTGCCTCGGATCATCCAACACACGGTAAGAATTCGTCTCGGATAACCGTGTGTGAGCGTGTGTCTGTGTGTATGAGTGTGTGTCTGTGTCTGTGTGAGTGTGTGAGTGTGTCTGTGTGCGTGTTGGGGGCAGAACCCGAGTGGGAGGGTGCCGTGCCCCCGGGGATCTCCGGCCTGAATGGAGGTCTCTCCTGTGGCCTCAGCGGTCAGGGAAGTGCCCTGAAGGGGACGTTCCGCGGCTTCCCGAGAGGCTGGGCGCGCGGGGGGTGGCGGGGGGCTCAGCTCCTCCTCAAGGTGAGAGGCTGGAGCCCCCGCTCAGCCTGGCCCGACCTCTGCACTAGGAGTAGAACTCAGGGTTCAGTGTCGGGAGGGCCTGAATTTGGGGAGAAGTGGGTCAACTCTTCCGAAACTTCATAGTGGACCCCCCCCGCGGCCGGCGGGCCGGGAGCTTAGAGCCCCTTCCCGGGTGGGATTTCGGGGAGCCTCTGTCGGAGCAGAGCTAACGGAAGCGGGGGGAGCCGCTCCCGCGGCCTCGGCCGCCTTCACCGCCGCCTCGCAGGCCGCCCCGGGCCCTTTGGAGGTCGGGGCTTCTCGACACACACACGATCGGGGCGCACCGTGCCTCGGGGACACGGGACGCAAGCGTGTACCTGGTCAGCGCCCGCCTGACCTCGGGGCTCTCTGCCCTCGCGTGCCCCGTGGACGGTGCGGGGGTGGCGGTGGCGGGCACTGTCCTCAGGGCGCACGGGGTAACAGGCCACCCCCGGCTCTTCCAGGCCCCCACGCCTCCCGCCGCCGCCACCTGGCAGCTGCAGCAGCGGCCGCTCGTGGCGCAGGTGCCCGCTCCCCAGGCCTCCCCCGCCCCGCGGGCCGGAAGCTTCAAGGAAGGTAAGGGTCCCTCTCGAATGCTTAAGGTTTAAGGAAGGAAGAATACTTTCGTAGGCGGGGGAGCCACTTAGCGCCAGCATTTAGCTACTCAGCTGAAACCAACGTAAAAATAATTTTAGTCTGAAAAACTCCTTACTGATGTATATCCCCGAGGGAAGAAAAATAATTAAAAAGCACAGCCCTGGGCTTGGCCCTCAAAGAACAGAGCTCCGATCCCAGCTCACTGGGGGTGAGCTGCACGGAAGCCTTGCTCAAACTGCTTCTTCTCTTTAAATGACTTTCAAAAACTTAAATTCTGTTCATTTATTCATTTACTTATGTTTATGGCCGCACCTTGGGCATGTGGAAGTTCCAGGGCCAGCGGCTGAAGCCAAGCCAGAGCCGACACCTGTGCCACTGCTGTGGCAACACCAGGTTCTTAACCCACCGTGTGGGGCCGGGGATCGAACCCGTGCCTCCACAGAAACAAGCCGGATGATCAGTCAGCTGCGCCACAGAGGGAACTCCTGCGGCTGGATTCTTAACCCACTGCACACAGTGGGAACTCCCTAAATATGTGAATTTTATTTATTTATTTATTTGCTTTACGGAGCTGCACCCGCGGCATGTGGAGGTTCCCAGGCTAGGGGTCTAATCGGAGATGTTGCTGCCGGCCTTCGCCAGAGCCACAGCAACACCAGATCTGAGCCACATCTGCAACCTACACCACAGATCACGGCAACGCCGGATCCTTAACCCATTGAGCAAGGCCAGGGATCAAACCCGCAACCTCATGGTTCCTAGTCGGATTCGTTAACCACTGCGCCACAGTGGGCACTCCAATACTTGAATTTTAAAACAGCTTTTTGGAGGAAGTCCCTGGTGTCTCCATGGGTTAGGAACCCAGCATTGTCACTGCCATGACTTGGGTTTGATCCCTGGCCAGTGAAATTCCTTACGCCATGGGCATGGCCAAAATAAATAAGTAAAACAGCTGTATTGAGGTGACATCGAGGGGCAGCGTGCCTGTCCTAAGTGATACCCAGACACATGTTGCTGAAGTGTACAAGTTGATAGTTTTGATATCTGGACGTACCCGTGAACGCGGCTAAATCAGGACAGTGAACTCAGCCACCACTCCGGCCAACTTCCCCACCCCCGCCTCCCGCAGGCAGCACCAGCGGCTGCTCACACCGTCCCCCACGCGAAGGGGGCCTGGATGTCTTTCCTCACCACCCTCCTTGGTTTTTCCAGATGAACTTTAGTGACTGTCAGACTTCAGGGTGAACCCAGCACACCCTGTGTTTGCTCGTGTGTGTGTGTGTGTGTGCGCGCGCGTGCGTGCGCGCATGCCTTAAAAGAGAAAAAATGAAATTGAAATTAAAATCATTGGTAAAAATCAAATGGTAAGTAGCTAGCTATTCAGAAAAGTGAAATCACTTTGCTTACCCCACCCCTTAAACCAAAGCAAATTCCACCTGGATCAAAAAAATTTTTTTTTTTTTTTTTTTTTTTTTTTTTTTTGCTTTTTAGAGCCACACTTGCGGTATATGGAAGTTCCCAGGCCAGGGGTCAAATCAAAGTTACAGCTGCTGGCCTACAGCACAGCCACAGCAACATGGGATCTGAGTTGCGTCTGAGACCTACACCGCAGTCCATGGCAATGCTGGATCCCTGACCCACTTAAGTAAGGCCGGGGATTGAACCCACATCCTCATGGACACTAGTTGGATTCATTTCCGCTGAGCCACAACAGGAACTCCCTGGATCAAATATTTAAATGTAAAAATACGAAACCTCAAAAGTCCCATCACAACCGCTGAGTTGGTGAGCCTCTCCTTGTCAGCTCTTCCTCTTAGAAAAACTTCACAGAAAGAGACACTGTATAACGTCACATGGCAAGTGTGTCAAATTCACTCACCCTCATGCGTCTCAGGCCGTCCTTCTGGGGCCTCTCTGTCATGTCATCTGGGAACAGGGGCTTTATGAGTTCCTGCAGAACAGACTCTCGAAGCTCCCATGCTCTTCACTTTCTTTTTATTTCCCCTTGTCCTGAAACACTAGTTCTGCTGGGTATTCAGGTCTAGATTTATAGGTATTTTCTCTCAGCATTTTCTAAGGACCATCGGGTGACATAGGGACCACCCAGATTGTCCAAGATAAGCTCCCCATCTCAAGATGCTTTTTTGTAAAAGTTTCAAAAACTGTGGGAGTTCCCTTGTGGCTCAATAGGCGAAGCCACACGTGTTGTCACTGCCGTGGTGTGAGTTCAGTTCCTGGCCTGGGAACGTCCACATGCCACAGGTGCAGCCAAAAAACATGTTGGTAAAAAAGCACAGCATAAAGTTTAACCATCTTAGTCAGCTTTAAATAGTGTTAACTGTATTCACGTCGTTGTGCAACAGATCTTTAGAATTTTTGTCTTGTGAAACAGGCTCCGCGTCCCTGAACAGCTCCCGCTCCCTCCCCCACCCTGCTCCCCCATTCCACATTCTGTCTTTACGATTCTCGCTGGCCATATGCCTCAGGAGAGTGGCCTGTGTCTGGCTGACGTCGCCGAGCGTGCCGCCTTCGAGCCTCGTCCCTGTCGGAGCCCAAGTCCGCGCTTCATTCCTGTTCAAGGCCGACGAACGTCCCCTCCTGCGGGTGGGCCTGGTCTTGTCTATCCACTGTCTGCAAGTCCCTTTTGCCATGTAACACACCCCAGGCTCTGGACTGGGGTGTGGGCACTGCTGGGGCCACCCCACTATTCAGCCCCTCAAGTTGTGGCCCATTTTGGGCGTTGGGTGTTCTGGTCCGTCCTGCCAGGCTGTCCCCTCAGTGCCGCTCTGCAGGCCTTGCGGTGAATGGTGGAGCTTGTGTCTGTGGGGCAGCCTGGGATGAAGTGGCTGGCCAGGGAACCCCGCCAGTTCTCCCAGGCACTCGGACCCATGCACACGCCACAGGAGGGGCTGAGAATTTCAGTCCCACAGCAACTTGCCAACACTTGATGTTTGCAGAAATTTTCATTTTCACCAATCTGGTGGGCATGTCATGGTAGCTAGTCCTGGTTTTAATTTGCATTTCACCTTTTCATATATTTTTTTAGCCATTTGAATACCCTTTTTTGTGAAGTATCCTAGTATTTTGCCCATTTTTCTTTCGGGTTTTCTGCCATTCATATTGATTTCTAGGAATTCTTATATATTCTAAAGGGGATCCTTTTTGATGGATGTATTGCAAACATCAAGTCCTTTTTGCAGCCCTTCCACTGTCTGCATGGTGCCTTTGGACGAACGGAAGTTCTTTTTTTTTGGTTTTCAGGCCTGCATCTGCAGCATATGGAGGTTCCCAGGCTAGAGGTCAAATCAGAGCTGTAGCCGCCAGTCTACACCACAGCCACAGCAATGCCAGATCTGAGCCGCGTCTGTGACCTACACCACAGCTCACGGTAACACTGGATTGTTAACCCACTGAGCAAGGCCAGGGATCGAACCTGCAACCTCATGGTTCCTAGTTGGATTCATTAACCGCTGTACCATGATGGGAACTCCCAAGGATGAACAGAAGTTCTTAATTTTACCCCGTTTTTTTTTGCTTTTTAGGGCTGCACGCATGGCACATGGAGGTTCCCAGGCCATGGGTTGAATTGGAGCTACAGCCGCCGGCCTACACCACAGCCACAGCAACACAAGATCCGAGCCGTGTCTGCGACCTACACCACAGCTCACGGCAACACCAGATCCTTAACCCACTGAGCAAGGCCAGGGATCGAGCCCTCAACCTTGTGGTTCCCGGTCGCATTCATTTCTGCTGCACCACAATGGGAACTCCATGAAGTTCTTAATTTTAACAAAGTTCTGTTTTTCAGGCTTTCCCCTTTATGGTTGGTGCCTTTTGTTTCTTGTTTCGGGTGTCTTTACCCCAGCAAGGTCATGCTTCTGTGGCCCCATTTGCCTTTCACACTTAGATTTATGCCCCGCCCGGAATAGACTTGTATGTGCTGCCAGTTAGGGGTGGACGTTATTTCTGGCCGTGGATTTCAGCTTGACCCCATGCCACAGACTGGCGACCGTCCGCCCGCTGCACTGACGCGTGCCCTTTGCCGTGAGGTCACAGCGCACGTGGGTGGTCTCCACGCCACCACCCCCCCCCCGCCTGCCGACTGATCTTCTCGCGGTCTGTTGTCCTGGGGGCAGGCCCGCGGGCCGACTGGGGAGGACTCCTTTCCGGGCCCCCCGTGGAGCCACGTGGGTCACCTCAGCTCTTTGTCCCCAGAAGGGCTGCAGACGCAGCTTCTGCACTGGCGCCTGGCTCCCCGGCCCTCTGCCAAAATCGGTCAGTCAGGGCGCTCCAGAGACAAGGCGCGCCATACAGAGAGAAAGACGCGCTCCAGGGAGCTGGACCCCAGGGAGCTGGACCCCAGGGAGCTGGACCCCAGGGAGCTGGACCGCGCGGCCCGGAGAGCTCTGCCCGCCCCGCCTTCCGGCCCCATGCGCTGCGCCGGGCCGCCTTCCACCTTCCACCTTCCTTCACCGAGGCTGACAGCTGGAGGGCCTCATTCCCAGGGCCAAGTTGCTGCGGAAAGAAGCAATGTTTGCCTCCCACACTGACAAAAAATTAGTATTTCCTGGTGTCTGGGGCTGGTGCATATATAGCTTCCTGGGGCTGCAAGAAAGGACTGCAAGGTGGGGGCTTAAAAGGACAGACCTGTGTGCCCTCTCCGTCTGAAGTCAGGGTGTCCCGGGGCCGTGCCCCACCCCCCCCCGCGAGGCCCCAGTGGACGCTTCTTCCTGCCTCTCGGCTCCTGGGGCTCTGGGGTGCCTCCGACCCCTGCCCCCTCTGCCCTCTGTGCCCCGTCTCCTCCCGACTGCAAGCTCCCTCTGCCTCTGGCCCGCGGAGACACCGGCTCACCCGGGCGACGGCCCCCCAGACCCTCACCACACCCGCAGGGCCCTTCCCCAATCAGACCGTGCTCAGAGGTCCTGGGGTTAGGACGTGGGCACTGCGGGCACCAGGCGGCCCAGTGGGGCCGAGGAATCCAGAAGCGTGAAGGCTCCACTGGGTGCCTGCAGCCCCGCAGACTCGGCCGGTTGGGTCGCACCGTGTCTGCTCCGCTGGAGCTCGTTCCAGGAAGCGCTTGGTCCTCAGCTGAGTGTCCCCTGCAGACATGGTGGAGATGATGCTGATGCAGAACGCGCAGGTGCACCAGACCCTCGTGCAGAACCTGATGCTCAGAGCCCTGCCCCCGCCAGCGCTCGCGCCCGCCCCCCTGCACCTCACCCGACAGGTAGGCGGAGGGGACCCGCGACACCTCACCCGACAGGCAGGTGGAGGAGACCCCCCCAAACCAAGACAGAGGACTTGGTAGCTTGTCTTCCAGAAGCGTGTGCATCCGTGCAGGCACGTTTCAGCCTCCAGGTCTGTGACTGGCCTGAAGCCCCCCAGCGCTGCCCAGTCCCACCCCAGTTGAGCAGTGGGTTGTGCAGTTCAGGGCCCAAGAAGCTGCCTCCTCGGGCTGGACAAGCTCTGGAGAGCCTGGCCCTCCCGGACCCCTGCTCTGACCCTGACCCCAGCCTCAGTCAGGACCACGTAGCGGGGAGGGCACCGGGGCGGCCCGGGTCTGAGCTGAAGCATCCTGGGGTGTGTTTCCTGCCGAGGACCCGCAGGGGGCCCGCCCCACTGTCCCGCGAGCCGAGAGGCAGCAGCCGGCCTCCGTGCACCACCACCACTACTACCCGCCCACAGCCCCGCCAGCGCCAGGCTCCCCGGCAGGCTACTCTGCGTGGCCCCCTGTGGTCGCCGCCACCGGCTCCCTGCCCACCATGCGGCACGTGGCTGGCCCCCCAGCAGCCAGTCTCAGCACGTAAGTCCCGGCAGGACCCCAGGCCAGTGTCCTGGGCCTGCAGGGCGGGAGGACCCCGGGGCCGTGGTCAGGCCAGCAACCTGCAGCCGGGAACGTGGCAGGGCCTTGCCAGTTCCGAAGCCCTGGGGGAAACTGGCACCTCAGTCCCGGTCACCGCGGCTGAGTTGGACCCCAAGCTGAACTCCTGGGAGCCTCGTGTCATCGGTCCCGCCCAGCAGGGTGGCGCTGGGAGTGTCCAGTGTCAGCAGGGCTGCAGGGGCCCCGCGTCGTGAGCCAGCCCAGCAGTAGCTGAGGCATCTCCCTTCCCTCCAGGGTGGCGTCTGACGGTGTCCTGCCTGCCCAAGCTCCAGGCCCGTGACCCCGTGGCTGGGCTCAGGTGAGCAGCAGGCCTTGTGGGGACAGCCAGGCAGAGGCCTGGCAGCCGCGGTGCCTGGATGCGGGCTTGAGCCTCAGGAGACCCTGGGAGTTCACGGGGAAGATGGCTCAGGAGCCAGGAGAGAGAAGGCCGATAGATTTGGCCCCACAGACCGTCAGCGTCCCTTGGGAGACAGGCAGACAGTTGCGGCGCGGTGCCCGAGGGCCGGGGACGGGCTCTGGCTGAACTCTCTCGGGTAAAGCCCGTTTCTGGGCGTTAGGCGTGTCTTCACTGGCCCCTTCGGGGATAAACGGTGCCCCCCAAGCTGCGAGCAGGGGCCTGACCCCGTCTGCATCCTTGGGCCCTCACGGTCGCCTGGGCATCGGGGCAAGCGCGATGACCTTGGGCTCCCTGAGGCCGGCCGTGCCCTGGGCAGTGGCCGGATGACACAAGTGCCGGGGGCCTGGCCTGGCGCGACCCAGCAGCCTCCTGTCTCCTTAAATGCACAACTAAAGGGCGGGCCTTTTTGCCCGTTTTCATGTCCACTTTTCTGACGTAGTTTCCATTTGGTTTTTCAACATAATTACTAATTCAGCAGAGTGAGGGGCTAGATGGACGCGAGCCGTCCGCGGTGGTCTGGACAAGGAGCGAGCTGCCCAGCTCTCCCTCCTGCAGGGCCCCGTACTTTCACACAGGACGTTCCACTTCCGTCACCAAGCGTCCGCAGGAGCGGTCCTGTGACCCCGGCTGGGTCTGACTGGAGGCTTGAAGGCTCAGCCCAGCTCCAGCCACACTCCCACGTCACCTGCGCTCCGGGCTGCCGTGGACCCCGGCCCAGCCCCTCCCTCCTCTGGAGCGGGGAGCCCCAGGGTTCTCGTCCCGGCCTGTCCTGCCCACGAGAGCCGCCCCATCCAGGAGCCTCAGGCACCCGACCTCCCAGAGCTCTGACCACCGGGAGCTCACGGGGGCGTCTGGAGCCGGGGATGGGCCCGCCGACGTGCTTTCCGTCCTCGCGGCTGGGCTGCTGGTCACCGAGGGAGGAAACACGGTCCTGTGCCGGGGGGCCAGGTGCCGGGAGAAGCCTGGCAGCGCGCGCCGCGGGGCTGCGGGAGGGCCAGGTCCTGGGGTTAGGGGATCCCACAGAACAGGCAACGTGTCTGGTTTGGTCCTGGGTCCCGGCACAGAGCTCCGAAAGCCTTGTAATTCCTGAGACTCTGGTGAGGGGGCTCGGCGGGGCCTGCAGAGCTTCAGGACACGGCCGGTCAGAGGAGCCACCGCTTGACGAGGGCCTGAGACGTAGGCCCCACCCCCGACCTCAGGGCTGGAGCTGGGGCGGGCACCGACGGCCTGGGAGGTGGGGCTGCGGAACCCTTCGGGGAGGGGTCCCTCCCAGCTCCACTGGCACAGAGGCACCGTGTCGGGGACGCTCCCAGGCCTCGCCCTGTGGGCTCCGTCTGCATCCTTCCTAATAAGCCCGTGTTTCCCTGAGTTCTGCGGGCCATTCGAGCAATTACAGGAGCAGGGAAGGGCCCGTGGGAACCTCTGATCTCTGGTGAACTGGACGGCAGGGACCCCGTCTGGAGTGGGGGGCAGTTTTGTGGGCCTGAGCCTTTGACTCGCAGGTCTGCGCTTGCCCCAGGCAGTCGGCGGCAGAAGTGCCCCCCCGCTGACCCGTCACTCTAACGCATCTCCAGGGCGTCTCAACCTCAGGACTGAACACACCCAGCACAGTAAAAGGCTGGGGACCCACCGACTCCTGGAGCAGGAACGGCCTGTGGGACAAAACAGAACCATGACGGCCCCACGGCTGGGGCCAGATGGCAGGGCTGCGGGTGGACCGTGCCTTCTCTCGTCAAGACACTGGCTCATAGTCTCCATTAAAACACAGGAGTTCTCGTTAACATGTAGAAACACGCCTGAATTAATAAGAAAAGAACCAGCAGAAAATGGGCACGAGACGTGAACAGTGAGGGTGCCGATGAAGAAAGGGCACTGGTGCAGGAACGCAGGACGGCCACGGCGCGTGCACGCCAAGGCGAGGGTCCGGGCGCCCCTGAGTAGCTGGCAGGGTCAGGTGCTAGGGTCCACTGCTGTGGGCTGTGGGGGGGGGCTGGCGTGGGGAGGGGCACTGACCCAGCCCCTGGGCAGCACTCACAGGCATCGCTCTAAAGGCTGGCCCTCCCGTCTTGGGCCCCCGGAGAAATCCCAGCCACGCCCCAGGTGTGACCAGAGGTCAGGGCCCTCCTGAATACTGGGTCAGCAGGACCAGCAGGTCTCAGGGCCCCTTCGGTCCCTTACAGAGGCCTGGAGAGCGAAGAGCTTACGGGTGCTCTCGTCTCTGCCATGGAGACTGGAAAAAACTGACAACGGGCTGAGCCAAAGGCAGGTCAAGAACAACTCACGGCCCTGAGGGCCAGGGAGGGGACGGCCCAGCTCAGGACACACATGCAGGAGGAAATGAGTTTTCATGTTTCTAAAATCCATTTATGGAAGAAATCAAACTCTTAGAATCCTAGTAGCCTGGGTTTAGGGCCTGAAAGGGTTTCTGTGCGGCCGTGACCTCTCCAGAGCTCTGAGGAGGCACCTGCGGTCAGCACACGTTTGGGGGGTCCTGGCGGTGGAGGCGCCAGGCTGGCTCCATGCCCACCCCTGCCAGGTCTGATGTCACATCCCAGCTCGTGCACAGCTCTGGATAAAGCTCTGGGTTAACTCCCGGCTTTAACTCGATATTTAGAAAGCAGGAGACACGGACAGGACAGGACACAGCCGCCGCAGGAGTTCAGCCGCGCACGGTTAAGGGGGTTAAGGATCCGGCGTTGCCGTGAGCTGTGGTCTAGGTCGCACGTGCAGCTCAGGTCCCGAATTGCTGTGGCATAGGCTGGCAGCTGTAGCTCCATTTTGACCCCTGGCCTGGGATCTCCCATATATTGCAAGTGCAGCCCTAAAAAAAAAAAAAGGACCCAGTGTGTCTACAGCTGCGGCTCAGATTCAGTCCCTGCCCTTGGAGCCACCATACGCCACGGGGACACCATAAAATTTCAAAGAAAGAAACAGGCTCCACTCATGGAGCTCAGCACTCGACGGGCCAGCACTTGCGCAGGGCCCCAGGGGTGACCCCTGCAGCCAGAGGGAGGGTCCATCTTCCGTCCACACTGCTCACTGTCCTCTCAGAAGAGGCCTCTGCTCAGGGGCTGGAGCCTGGTCCCCAGACGCCGGCCCAGCTCCTTCAGGACCTGCTTCTCCTTGTGATGCATCTGAAACACAGGGCAGAGGCAGTTCTGAGCTTGCCCAGCGGCCTGGCCTCCTCCAGCCTGGGGTCCCCGCCCCGGGCCCAAGGCCTCGCACACGGCCCAGGGCGGGTCCTGGCTCTGTGCACAGGGAGTGCCGACCCGCGCCTGTGGTCTCGGGCCCAGAACGGGCCAGACTGGGTGGCCCTGCCCAGGGGGCGTGCGAGGACAGCCCCTCCTGGGGACAGGGCAGGCCGCAGGGGAGCTGGCAGGGCGGTAGGTGTGGGGAGGGGGAGGGCCCCGGCAGGGCGCAGCGCTGACAGGGAGGGAAGTGGAGCGGGGGCGGCCAGCACGGACCGTCAGCCCTGGAAGGTGGTGAGAGGCCAGGCGCCAGGACGTTTTGTTAATGAAAATGAGTTTTTCTAGGCCTTTCGGAGACCCTGTTGGGTGATAAATATAATTTGAGTCTGTAAAACGCAACGTGGTGCATCTACCAACACAGACCTTTACAAACAGAGTGCGTGCTTGCGTCCCTCAAGGCCACGAGCCGCCACCTAACCTTCCGTAGGGTCTGGAACAGACACCGGCTCGCTGCAAATCCTGTTTCCGACACAACTATCACCATGTTCCTTGGAAAGATTTTCTCACTTTAAGCCATTTTTATTCTACAGAATTTACTGAGCGTAGCGTCTCCCATCAAACCTTCCTTTTACCAGTGAACAGATACTGCAGTTATAACTGCTTTGGGGGAGTCTAGCGTCTAGGACACGGAGTCTTGCTGAGAAAAAGCACATGCTTACGAATCCTTGTCTCCCTGTCCTTCTGCATTTGGCTTTCGCTCTCGACTGAAAGGGGCAGGTGGGGCAGCCCCGGCCCCTGGGACTGCGACCCGCCCGTGTGCCAGGGACGGGGGCTGGCTCCTACCTTCTGCCACTCAGCCTCCGTGTCGTGCGTGAAGCCCAGCAGGTGACAGAGCCCATGGGTGGCAGTCACCTGTCAGAACAATTAGGAAGCCGCCTCAGCGGGTGGCCCGGACCACGAGCCGGGGAGGAGGAGGAAGGACGCCGGGAGAGCTGGTGGGCGCCGGGGGCCGTGCTCAGGAGCCTTCCTCTGGGCCCGGCAGGGCCGCGGGCAGGCGGAGAGGGTGAGATGGGGCGGGGCAGCGGGGAAGGTACCCGAGGAACTGGGCACAGTGAAGGGGGACTGCCGTGGGTCCTGTGCCAGGGGACGAGGGTCCGAGGAGGGTGGGCTGGTCCTCCACTGCAGGTGGGGGGCCCTGGAAGGTGTCCACAGCTGCCAGCCGCAGAGATCCAGAGCCGAGGCCTGTGCTGGGTGTTGCGTCTACGCGGGAGAGGGCACAGCCCCCTCCTGCCGGCACCCTGACACCCGCGAACCGTCCTGCGGGAAGCCTTGCTTTAAGCCTCAAGCACCAGGACCCCCGGAGACGGTAACTCAGGGGGCAGCTGTTCGGCCACAGGAAGACGCCTCAATTGAATCCACGGGGAAATTAAAACACAATTCAGTCCACAGCCCTTTCAGGACACGCCCCCTGCCCTTCCTCACATCAAGTGGAGGGCAGACCCGAAGGGCCTGGAGACCAGTAGGCAACCACTTGGGAAAGTTTAGTAAGAAGCTCATTCTTCGGAGGAAAAACGTAAAAACAATGTGCCCCCCTCGGTTACACATGTACCCCCCCCCCCCCCCGGGCCAGCGCTGCCACGACAACGCAGACCCCACGGCCGGGCTCGCCTCACTCTGCGGGAGGTTGGGTGGGCGCTGCCCCCAGCCACCCGGGTCCTATGTGAGGACCTTGGTATGGACGCTGGTGTGGCTCCTGCAGCCCCTTCGCACGGCCTGCACCAGGGACTCCGGCCTGCGTCTCTGCCATTCAGCACCCACTTACAGTCAGGAGGTCATAGTAATCTTCGTCTTCCCGGCGCTGCTGGAAGATGTACTCCACTCCCAGGAAAATGTCTCCCAGATTATAGTCACCTGGAAAAGCAGGCCGGGGGATTTCGCCCGCTTCCAGATTCTGAAAACGAGGAAACACACATTTGGAGAACACGAGCTCAGAACGCTAACCGACCATAGGCCTACAGGTTTCATTCTGAAAGACCCTGTGGTGCTAGTCCCAAGGCCAAAAAGCGGGCGACGACGGCAGGGCACCCCACACGAGGGGCGTGAGATGCGTCCACACTGTCAAAGGAACTGCTCTCCATCTCCTTCCTCCTCCCTAGTGCACAGCTACCCAGCTCCACAACCTCCACGCAGGCCAATCACCACATTGATACAATTTCACTTTTCTGTCCTTTCCAGAAACAGACTTCCCATTTTCCCACATAAAGACTGTAAAGAGCAGTGCCCCTGAGGGCTGTTCGCACCAAGCCAGTCACCTACGGCTTCGTTTCCAGAGTGTTAACATTTTTACTTGCTATTAGAGGAAACAGTAAGTCGATATTCAATACATTCTTATGTTACACAGTTAACATTTTATTTTCTTTCCTCTCTCGAACGATTTCCTTAGAAGTGACAACAGTGGATTAAATAGTACATCAAGATTTACTTAGGAGTTCCTGTTGTGGCGCAGTGGAAACAAATCTAACTAGTATCGATGAGGACTCAGGTTTGATCCCTGGCCTCGATCAGTGGGTTAAGGATCTGGTGTTGCCATGAGCTGTGGTGTAGGCTGGCAGCTGAAGCTCCGACTCAACCCCTTAGCCTGGGAACCTCCATATGCTGTGGGTGCGACCCTAAAATAAAAAAAAAAAAAAGATTTACTTCAAGTAAACTTTCCCAGAAGGTGCCCCAATTTACCCTGCTGTTAACAACGTGAGACCCCACCAACAACCTGGCGGATGGCACTGGCACATCTGCTTAAAATATTTATCCACAACTCCTTTAGAGTCAGTTAAAATTTTGGATCCAGACATAACAATCATTGAATCACAGTTAAAACTGCAGAAGCACGTTCTCCACGCTACCCCCCCCCCTTTTACTGGCACCTGCGCATATGAAAGTTCCCAGACCAGGAGCTGAATCGGAGCTGCAGCTGCGGCCTACACCAGCCACCAGCAACACCGGATCCTTAACCCACTGAGCCAAGCCAGGGACTAAACCTGCAACCTCAGAGACAACCACGGGTCTTTATCCCGTTGAGCCACAGCGGGAACTCGGCGATCTCTTTAATTCATTGATAGCATAAGGAGGGAGCGCCCATCACCCTTCCTCCTCCAGCGGCGGTCAAACAGCACTCTCTACTTTGGGGGAGACTTGAAGTTTTACATATAAGGGTTAAAATCACGTCCGTGGTATAACTAAGGAAGGAAACTCACAGCAGAAGGCAGACTAGACAGCAAGAGGCAAACGCTTACCTCGTGAAAGGGGAAGGCAAGCACGTCGGTGGGGGCATTTTTCCGGCGGTAGATCCTATTAATCTGGCGAATGCGCTCGTTGTCCACGCAGACGACGCCCACGGCAAACCTCTGCACCCCCAGCGCCGCCCGCAGCGCCTCCAGCGCGCGCCGCAGCCGCGCCCTCCTAAGCGGGACCGCGCGCTGCAAGTTGCGCAGCGCCAGCGCCATGCACACGGAGCCCGTGCGACTTCTGGACACTCGTGGGGTTGACCTGTAGCCGCGAGAAGGGACAGGCGGCGAGGCCCAGAGTCAGGCGCGCCAGTGGGAAGCCCGGGCAGAGGGAAGCAAGGGCCGGGTAGGACGGGGTGCGAACCGAGGAGACGCGGAGGCGCCGGCGCGGGCCCCGTCGCGGGGCGCACGCCGCCCCACTTCGGGAAAGACGAAGCCTCGCGCACTTACCGGGCGGAAGCCGGCGGAACCCGGCCTGAACGCCGCGCACCGGAAGTCCCGGTGCCACCGCCGCCCGGAAAGCGGAACTCCCGGGCGGTGGGGCTTCGAGACGGACCGGAAGTGGGTCCGCTGAGTTTTCTGCTCGCGGCGCAGAGGGAAACGCTGGCTCGCTCTGACGCGGTCCCTGGGTGCGGCTTCAACCCGGAGCCGAGCGGACCCGGGACGGCGGGCGGAGGCGTCCCGCAGCCGGACGGTGAGCTCCCACAGGGTCCGTGCGGGCGGCGGCCGCCCCTGCCCCACTGCCGCGCCGTGTCACTAACGGCGCGGGGCCGCGGGCGCGGGGAGACGGCGGGAGCGGGGCTCTGCCACTGCGCAGGCGGAGATTCGCCTCGCGCTGCCGCCCTCCGTGGTCGGGGTGGGGGGCAGCGTCTCTGCGTGGGCACTCGTCCTTTGAGCCAGTTCCTGGGTGTAGAAACGCAAATTATTTCTTTGTCCGGAGAGAGTATTTGACGCTCTGGTTACTGGGAGAAAAATTAGGAGGGAGGAAACACTGAAACACTAATGTTTTGACGGTGTTACATTGTAATTCTCTGGCTGTGAAGATTGAAGGACCTCAGAAACGCCTTTCTTTAAGTTGCAAAAATGTAACGCCATTTATTTTCTTGTTGCTACTTGAGGTTTTTCATGAATTTACTGATTCAGTAAACTGATTTGATTTTTTTTGAAGTTATATAGGATCGCACTTTTTTTCTTTTTAGGGCCGCACCTGCAGCATATGGCGGTTCCCAGGCTAGGGGTCCAATCGGAGCTACAGCCGCCGGCCTACACCACAGCCACAGCAACCAGATCGGAGCTGCGTCTGCGATCTACACCAGGCTCAGGGAAAGGCAGTATCCTTAACCCACTGAGGGAGGCCAGGTATCAAACCTGTAACCTCTGGTTACTTGTCGGATTCGTTTACACTGTGCCAGGAGGGAACTCCTGGATCACACTTGAAACCTCTGTAAGAAAGTAAGAAAGGGAGGAAAGAAGGAAGGAAGGAAGGAAGAAAAAAGACCAGTTGGTTCTCAAAAATAAGAATACTTTGTTACTTTAGATTTCCCTTGGGTTAAGGATCTGGTGTTGCGGCAGTGGCTCTGGATTTCTCTTGTGGCCCAGGTTTCATCCCATGACAGGAAACTTCCATACGCCCTGAGTGTGGCAAAAGAATAAAATATAAAAAAAATGAAAATACTTAGCCCTTTGCTTTGCCTAACTTGTGATTAAAAATTCTTTTCCTTGTTTTCTAGCAGGACATAGCTGTGATGCTTTGAATTTTTGTCTTTCAGCTCATTGTGAAGATGAGGGGGAGCTCTCCAGTTGAACAGACTGCTTGAGGACAGAGAACTACTTTTGTACACATAGTATTTATTATTTTCCAATAATTGGTTCAGAAGATGAATCCAACTAATCCTTTCAGTGGGCAGCAGCCTAGTGTTTTCCCAACATCTTCCAGTAGTTCCATAGGGACATTTCAGGCCAAGCCAGCATTTCAGTTTGGTCAGCCCTCTTTTTTTGGACAAAACAATACATTATCTGGGAAAAGCTCAGGATTTTCACAGGTGTCCAGCTTTCCAGCATCTTCTGGACAAAGTCATTCTTCTTCAGCACAAACGTTAGGATTCTCCCAAACCTCAAATGTTGGTCCCTTTTCTGGACTGGAACATACTCCAGCCTTTGTAGCTACCTCTGGGCCTTCGAGTTCATGTGGGCCTGGAAACCCAGGATTTAGTTTTAAATCACCCAGCCTTGGGACGTTCCCAAGTACTTCTACTTTTGGACCTGAAACTGGAGAAATGGCAAGCTCTGGTTTTGGGAAAACAGAGTTTAGCTTTAAACCTCTGGAAAATTCAGTGTTCAGACCAATATCAAGCACTGAATCTGAGCCAGAGAAAACTCAAAGCCAAATTACTTCTGGATTTTTTACATTTTCCCACCCAGCCAGCAGCGGACCTGGGGGACTGGCCCCATTTTCATTTTCTCAGATGACAAGTAATTCAGCTACCAATTCAAATTTTACCTTTTCAAAGCCAGGTAATAATAATTCATCATCTGCCTTTACCCCTGCTTTGTCCAATCAAAACGCAGAGGAAGAGAAGAGAGGCCCTAAGTCACTCTTGGGAAGTTGTAACAGCGGCCTTGCTAGCTTCCCCATATCTGCCGGGTCCTTGGGTGAGCCCTTCCCAGGTAGCAAAACAGGTCTCAGACAGGGGTGTGAGGAAGCCGTTTCCCAAATGGAACCACTTCCCAGCCTCATGAAAGGACTGAAAAGGAAGGAGGACCAGGACCGGTCCCCACGGAGGCATGGTCATGACGCGGCGGACGATCTGGACCCCCTGTCGAGGGGCGATCACCCCCCAGAGAAACGGCCTGTCCGCCTGCACCGGCCCCGGGGAGGCACCTTGTTTGGCCGGACGATACAGGACGTCTTCAAAAGCAATAAAGAAGCAGGTCGCCTGGGCAACAAGGAATCTAGAAAGGACATCGGCTGTGCCGAGGCTGGGGAGAATGACCACATGACCGTCCCGGGAGGCAGTCAGTCTGTCCTGGCACCTTCCCGGCTTCCAGGTGTGAATAAAGAGGAAGAAACTGAAAGCAGAGATAAAAAGGAAGGTGAGCTCTAGAAACGTACAACATCCAGTAAATCCTGCGGCAAGTTCTTGGTAAATTTCCCTGGGTATTAGTTTGAATTTCCTAGTAAATCCCCTGTAAAGCATTAGGGATCCTTGCACACCGTCGGGTCTTGGAGCAGGTCTTATAGCTGTGACAGTTTCCTTTGCTTTTACCTAATTGGTACCTGCTGCTGCTTGAAAACATTATGGGAGTTCCCGTCATGGCGCAGCGGTTAACGAATCCGACTAGGAACCATGAAGTTGTAGGTTTGATCCCTGGCCTTGCTCAGTGGGTTAAGGATCCAGCGTTGCCGTGAGCTGTGGTGTAGGTCGCAGAGGCAGCTCGGATCCTGCGTTGCTGTGGCTGTGGCGAAGGCCGGCAGCTACAGCTCCGATTCGACCCCTAGCCTGGGAACCTCCAGATGCCGCGGGTGCGGCCCTAGAAAAAGCAAAAAGGAAAAAAAAAAGAAAACATTACATCTGATACATTTCTGCGCCTGTTCTCTGACCCCATAGATTCTCTCAGAGGGACTCCCGGTCGTCAGAGCAAGAGGAGTGAGAGCACAGACAGTCTGGGCGGCTTGTGTCCCACTGAGCTCACGGCGATTCAGTGCAGGAACATCCCCGACTCTCTCAATGACAGGACCAGCCTGGAGAAGCACTTCGGCAAGATCGCTAAAGTGCAGCGCATCTACACCAGGCGCAGCAAAAAGCTTGCGGTCGTCTACTTTTTTGATCATGTGAGTACTCGACAAAGTATGTGAACTGCACCACTTTAAAACCTGTTTTTTTTTAAATCTCTCAGTTATTTGCTTGCTAGAATTTTTAAAAGTGCTGTTCACTTGGAAGATTGGACTAGCACTATTTATTTCATAAGCTAGAGTCATTTGTAAAAAGCTTGCAGTCGCCACTGAAAGCAATGTTCTGTGCTGGGTGACTGATTCCCACGAAGTCAGATTTCTCTAAAGCACATGGGAGTGTCCCCGTAATAGCACTTTTTCAGCTTGAGTTTTCTTGTTTTTTTATTTTGTTTTATTTAGTCATAGTGCGTGATCATTGTAAACATTCAAAACAGTGCAGAAAAAGTCACATCCCTTTGTAATCCCATCCTCCAGAGATAACTGCGGTCAGTCGTTTACAGACCTGGACTTTCCGTATGTGTTTATGCACACGCACGCGCAACACAGCGGTCCAAGGCTGTGCACTTACGTGGGCTGCTTGTGTTAAATAGCTTTATATCTTTGTTATTTTTTTCTGAATATTCTTATGGGGAAAATTAAGTTCTATATAAATTTATAAAGTAGAAAGCATGTTCTCATACTTTTTGTATTTATTTATTTATTTATTTTTAGGGCCGCACCGGCGGCATATGGAGTTTCCCAGGCTAGTGGTTGAATCGGAGCTACAGCTGCTGGCCTGCACCACAGCCACAGCAACACGGGGTACGAGCCATGTCTGCGACCTGCAGCACAGCTTATGGCAGCACTGGATCCTTAAGCCATGAGTGAGGCCAGGATCAAACCCTCATGGAAACTAGTCTGGTTCGTTACCGCTGAGCCACGACGGGGACTCCCTCTCATACTTTTGAAAATGATGGAAGTATTACCTGTCAGCATAGGGGAAAATCCCCAGAGTCCTTATGGGAGGGGCCACCATCGGTCTGTCCTCTAGGATATCAACTGCGAACATTTTGATCGATGTGTTTGTAAATACATAGTCACATTGTTTTTACGCAAATGGGATCACTCGCATAACCTGTTTGGTACCCTCTTCGTGTGGTAGTCCTAGTAGCTTCTGAAATCAAGGAACAGTCTGGATTAGAGTGGGGATGTTGGTGCTTCTGCATTCTATTCTTTTTACTTACTTGGTCCACTTTCTATTTGTGAACACTTTTGTGCTTATATTTCTGATTAGTTTATATCCTTTGCTTAAATTCCTGAGAGTGGAAGTTCTGTAACAAAATATATGCAGTTTTAGGACTTTTGCTAATTATTCCTTTTTTTTTTTTTCCAGTTCAGTGGCATTAGATTGGCATTAGTTCAGTTCATCACATTGTCTACTTCCAGAGTTTTTCGTCTTCTCAGACAGAAACTCTGTAATCATTAAGTGGTAACTCCCCATTCCTTCCTTCCTCCAGCCTACGGTGACCTCTAATCTAATTTCTTTTTTTTTTTTTTTTTGCCTTTTTGTCATTTTATGGCCGCACCTGCGGCATGTGGAGGTTCCCAGGCTAGGGGTCTAATCGGAGCTGTGGCCACTGGCCTGGGCCGCAGCCACAGCAACGCAGGATCCGAGCCGCGTCTGCAACCTACACCACAGCTCACGGTAACGCCGGATCGTTAACCCACTGAGCAAGGGCAGGGATCGAACCCGCAACCTCATGGTTCCTAGTCGGATTCGTTAACCACTGCGCCACGACGGGAACTCCTCTAATCTAATTTCTGTTTCTATGAATTTGCCTGTTTTAGAATCTAGATGTTTTATTTAAGTGGAAACATACAATATTTGACCTTTTGTGCCTGGCTTATTTCTGCTAGCTTAATGTCTTGAAGGTTCATCCATGTGTTTATATTCCTTTATTCCACTGTGTGGATGTACCACTTAAAAATTTTTTTATTATACTTGATTTGCAATGTTTTGTCAATTTCTGCTGTACCGCAAAGTGACCCAGTCATACATATACAGATACATATATTCTGTTACTCACATTATCCTCCATCATGTTCCATAAGGGACTGGATATAGTTCCCTGTGCTGTACAGCAGGATCTCATTGCTTATCCACTCCAAATGCAATAGTTTGCATCTGCTAACCGCAAACTCCCTGACTCTCCCACTCCCATCCCCTCCCCCTTGGCAACCACAAGTCTTTTCTCCAAGTCCATGAGTTTGTTTCTTTTCTGTAGATGGGTTCATTTGTGCTGTATATTAGATTCCAGATATAAGTGATATCATATGGTATTTGTCTTTCTCTTTCTGACTTACTTCACTTAGTATGAGAGTCTCTAGTTCCATCCATGTTGCTGCAAATGGCATTATTTTCTTTTTTATGTCTGAGTAGTATTCCATTGTGTATATGTACCCCATCTTCTTAATCCACTCATCTGTCGATGGATTTAGGTTCTTCCCACGTCTTGGCTATTGTGAATAGCACTGCAGTGGACACAGGGGTACATGTATCTTTTTGAATGAAAGTTTTGCCCAGATGCGTCCCCAGGAGCGGGATTGCTGGGTGATATGATAGTTCTGTATTTAGTTCTATGAGGCCCTTCCATACTGTTTTCCATAGTGCTTGTACCAATTTACATTCCCAATAGTGTGGGAGGGTTCCCTTTTCTCCACACCCTCTGCAGCCTTTTTTTGTTTTGTTTTTTCCTTTGAGAATATTTTTTTTATTGTAGCTGGATACAGCATTTGTTATATGTAGACTTGCTCATGACAGCCATTCAGACCAGTGTGAAGAGGTGTACCTTATTGTAGTTGTGATTTGCATTTGTCTAATAACGAGTGGTGTTGAGTATTTTTTCATGTGCCTGTTGGCCATCCATAGGCCATTCCTGGAGAAATGTCTGTTCAGGTCTTCTGCCCATTTTTCAATTGTGTTGTTTGTTTTTTTTGCTGTTGAGTTGTATGAGTTGTTTGAATATTTTGGAGAATAACATTGATTGAAACTATTTTAGTGGGAAGACTTTCAGCTTTTCTCTGTCGAGTACATCTGCTGTGGGTTTGTTGTAAATGGCTTTGATTATGATGAGGTATGTTCTCTCTATACCCACTTTGGTAAGAGTTTTTATCATGAATGGATGTTGGATTTTGTCAAACGCTTTTTCTGCATCTATTGAGATGATCATGCGTTTTTTGACTTTCGTTAATGTGGTATATGATGTTGATTGATTTGCATTTATTGAACCATCCTTATGAACCTGGGATGAATCCCACTTGGTTATGGTGTATGATCTTTTTTAGATGTTGTTGGATTCAGTGGTGAAAATTTTTTAGAGAATTTTTACATGTATATTCATCAAAGATACTGGCCTATAATTTTCTTTTTTGGTAGTATCTTTGTCTGGTTTTGGTATTAGGGTGATGGTGGCTGCACAGAATGTCTTTGGGATTATTCCTTCTTCTTCAACCTTATGGATAAGTTTAAGAAGGATGAGTATAAGCTCTTCTTGGTATATTTGGTAGAATTCTCCTGTGAGGCCATCTGGTCCAGGACTTTTGTTTGTAGGGAGTGGTTTTTGTTTTGCTTTGTTTTGTTTTTTTCACTTTTTAGGACCGCACCCATGGCATATGGAGCTTCCCAGGCTAGGGGTCCAATCGAAACTGTATCCTCTGGCCTATGCCAGAGCCACAGCAACGTGGGATCCCAGCCACATCTGTGATGTACACCAAAACTCATGGCAACGCCAGATCCTTAACCCACTGAGCGAGGACAGGAATCAAACCTGCCTCCTCATGGATGCTAGTCGGGCTCGCTAACCACAGGGCCACGATGGGAACTCTTGGGGGAATTTTTTTTTTTTTGGCATATTCAATTTCATTTCTAGTGATTGGTCTGTTCAGTTGATCTGTTTCTTTTTGATTCAGTTTTGGCTGGTTGTAAGTCTCTAGAAAATTGTGCATTTCTTCTAGGTTGTCGGATTTGTTGGCATATAATTGTTCATAGTTTTCTCTTATATATTTTTTTGTATTTCTGCAGTATCTGTTGAGATTTCTCCTTTTTTATTTTATTTTGTTTGAGTTCTTTCTTCTTGGTGAGTCTTGCCAAAGGTTTGTCCATTCTGCTTACCCTTTCAGAGAACCAACTCTTGGTTTTATTGATTTTTTTCTGTTGTTTTTTGAATCTCTATTTTATTGATTTTCTCTATGATCTTTATGATTTCCTTCCTTCTGCTGACTTTAGGTTTTATTTATTCTTCTTTTTCTAATTTTCTTAGATGGTGGGTTAAGTTGTTAATTTGAGATTTTTCTTCTTTTTTGAGGAAGGCCTGTATCGCTATGAATTTCCCACTAAGTACTGCTTTTGCAGCATCCCATAGATTTTCAATGGTTGGGTTTTCATTATCATTTGTCTCGAGGTATGTTTTAATTTCCTTATTGATTTTCTCATTCCCCCTGTTGGTTTTTTTTAGTAGCATGTTGTTTAGTCCCTATGTAGTCAGTTTTTTCTCATTTCTTTTCCTGAGGTTGACTTCTAGTTTCATGCCATTGTGGTCAGAGCAGATACTTGAAATAATTTCTGTACTCTTAAATTTGTTGAGGTTAGTTTTGTGCCCAGGTATGCAGTAAATCCTTGAGAATGTTCCATGTGCACTTGAGAAGAATGTAGATTCTGATTTTATTGGATCTAATGTTTTGAAAATGTCAAGTTTAACTTTTTTATTGTGTCAGGATCTCTGTTGCCTTATTAATCTAACATCTAGAGGATCTGTCCATTGATGTGAGTGGGTGTTAAAGTCTCCCACTATTATTGTATTCCTATCAATTTCTCCTTTTATGTTTGTTAGTATTTGCTGTATGTATTTGGGTGCTTCTATATTACGGGCATATATATATTGATGAGTGTAACATCCTCTTCTTGAATGGATCCTTTATCATTAAATAGTGTCCTTCTTGTCTTCCTTTATGGCCTTTGTTTTAAAGTCTATTGGGTCTGATGTGAGTATTGCAATTCCTGTTTTCCTGTCTTTTCCATTCTCATGAAATATCTTTTTCCATCCCTTCGCTTTCAATTTATATGTGTCCTTTGCCCTAAGGTGAGTCTCTTGTAGGCAGTAGATTGTAGGCTCTTGGTTTTTTATTCGATCTGCCACTTTATGTCCTTTGATTGCAGCATTCAGGCCATTGACATTTAAGGTAATTATTGATAAATGTGTATGTATAGCCATTTTAAACCTTGTTTTCCAGTTGATTCTATGTTTCTCCTTTGTTACTTTCTTACTTTGGTTGGATAATTTACTTTTATTTTATGCTTGTTGTCATCTTCTTTTTAGTCTTTGTGAATGTGATGTTTGGCTTTGACTTGTGGTTGCCCTGTTTTTCAAGTGTGTTAACCACTTCCTGTACCTGCTCGCTTTAGCCTGGTAGTCATATAGGCTCAGACACATTCTAAAAAAGAGTCTAGGGGAATTCCTGTTGTGGCACAGTGGAAACAAATCCGACCAGTATCCATGGGGATGTGTATTTAATCCCTGGCCTTGTTCGGTGGGTCGGAGATCCAGTGTTGCTGTGGCTGTGGTGTAGGCTGGCAGCTATAGCTCTGATTTGATCCCTAGCCTGGGAACTTCCATACGCCATGAGTGCAGCCATAAAAAGCAAAAAAAAAAAAAAAAAGAAAGAAAGAAAGGAAGAAAAGAGAGTCTAGATTTTCTTACTTGCCTTACCCACGTTTATGATGCTGAAGTCCTTAACATCGCGTTTGTCCTTTTGCTGTTCCTTGTGTTTATCGTCACGTTTATAATAGTTTTTTTCCTTTTAGATCTGTATACTGGCTTATTAAGTGATTGCTTTCTAGTTGTGATTTCCTCCATCCTGTTTCTTAATTCTTTTTTATTTAGAGGAGCCCGTTCAGTATTTCTTTTAGAATGGGTTTAGTATGGCTGTCCTCTTTCAGTTTTTATTTGTTGGAGAACTTATTTATTTCTCCTTCTATTTTAAATGATATTCTTGCTGGGTAGAGTATTCTAGGCTGCAAATTTTTCCTTTGTAGAACTTTGAATCTATCTTACCACTCTCTTCTGGCCTGTAGTGTTTCTGTAGAGAAATCAGCTGATAGCCTTTTGGGGGTTCCCTTATAAGTCTTTGTTTTTTTCTTGCTGCCTTTAGAATCCTCTCTTTATCTTTATCTTTTGCCGTTTTTATTATAATATGCCTTGGTGTGGGTCTGTTTGGGTTCAACAGATTTGGGGCCCTCTGTGCTTCCTGTATCTTGATATCTGTTTTCTTTAGATTTTGAAAGTTTTAGGCCGTAGTTTCGTCAGATATATTTTCTTTCTTTCTTTCCGTTTTTTTTTTGGTCTTTTTGCCTTATCTAGGGCTGCACCCATGGCATATGTAGGTTCCCAGGCTAGGGGTCTAACAGGAGCTGTAGCCGCTGGCCTTCGCCACAGCCACAGCAACACGGGATCTGAGCCACATCTGCAACCTACACCACAGCTCACGGCAACACTGGATCCTTAACCCACTGAGCGAGGCCAGGGATCAAACCCGCCACCTCATGGTTCCTAGTTGGATTCGTTAACCACTGAGCCACGACAGGAACTCCCAGATATATTTTCTGTCCCCTTTTCTTTTTTTTCCCCTCCTGGAATCCCTAGTATGCACAGATTGGCTTGCTTTATATTATCCCACAGATCTCTTATGTTGCTTTGATGTTTTTTCATTTGGTTTTCTGTCTGCTGTCCTGATTGGGCGATTTCCATCTTCCAAGTCACTAATTCGCTCCTCTGCATGATTCATTCTGCTCTTCAGTGCCTTTAACTCAGTTTGCATCTCTGCAAATGAATTTTCTAATTTTTTTGGGTCCTCTTTATATTTTCCTGTTCCTTTCTAAAGTAATCTGCATTGCGGTTCCATATGCCACGAGTGTGACCCTAAAAAGATTTTAAAAGGGGAGAAGAGCAAACACATGCTTGTGAGACAGGCCAGGGAGGCGAGGGCTGTGGTCGCCGTGGCTGGAGGCCGACCGTGTGGGTGGAACACGTAGCTGGTGGAGGTTAGATCTTGTTCAGAATCCCGCTAACTGCGTTTGGGAGTTTAATCTCACTTCCTTGGTCTCTCGACGGCTTTGCGCCCTGTGCTGTGGCCGCTCTCCAGGCCTCTGCAGCCCTGGCCAGGAAGAGGGGGAGAGGGCTGCACAAGGACATGACCGTCTTCTGGCACAAGAAAAAAACAGGTGAGTTTTCAGTTGTTCTTTGCACAGTCTCCAACGCTCTGTGTGCAGGGCCTTTGAGCTTTGAGCCCACTTCCCAGTCCTGGGGCTGGGGCAGGGGTGGGGGGCTGTCTCATAGTTTTCCCTTGGGCTTCGTTGTAACCTCCTATAACAACTAAAATATTACTCTCTCAAGAAAAAAGAAAGTCCAGTGTCATGTGACTTGTGATACTGTAAACTTTGTTCTGACTTTTGTGTCCTCAGGTCCCAACAAGAAACCCTTTTCCCTCAAGGAGAAGAAGCCGGGTGACAGCGAAGCTGGCCAGGGCGCCGAGGACCCCCCCTTTCAGCACTCCCCCCTTGGCAAGCCTGCGGGGAGGCCTGCGGCCGGCAGCCTCCTGAGTAAAAGGTGGGGCAGGTGCTTCCGAACGTTTGCGCTTCTGCGGCGTGCGGGTTCTCTGACCTCTGCCGTCATCGCCCGGGAGAGGTTTCCCAGCTGTCGTTACACAGCACGAAAGAGAGCAGGTGACACGTGGACACCTGCGTGGGTGCTGGGGGAGGGGAAGAGGGCGGCGGGCGGGAAGAGGCCTCAGCCGCGAGTCCCCCAGCCCCACAGCCTGTGCCATCGCTGTTCTGCGGGCCCGTCTGATGTGTGCGTGCAAGCTGTGGCTCCCCGCCAGAGGTCAGGCTGTCTGTAGCAGCTCCGCGCGCCTGCCTTCACTCAGCCATTTCTAACAGGGGCATTGGTAGGTCCGCTTATCGCTGTGAGGCCGTCCCCCTTTCGGTGGCCACGTTCTTTATAGCTGTGTGGCCGCGAGCACAGCCCTCAGGCCAGGTCTGGCGTGTGGCGGGCCCTGCACGAGACCCCTGACTCCAGGAATCTCCATTCCCAAAGGCTTCCTGCCCTTGGCCTGGGCTCGTGGCCTGAGACCCTGTAGGAGCCCAGCGTCTTGTTCACAGCAGGCCTGCTTCTCCTCAGCCCTTCTTTGTAGACTTCGGTCAGTGTGTGGTTTTCCTTTCTTTCCATTTTGCAGTTAACAGTCGTTGACTTGATTTTGTTTTTTTCCTTTCTTTGCGGGTTTGACATTGAAGTTCACAGAATGTTGAAAGCCAGCTGGAAAGTGGGGAAGCTGGGAGCATGCCCAGCGCTTTCCATGCCTCCTCTGCTGGAGTGAAGCTGTGTGTGGAAAGATGTGGGCTTATTTCCTCGTGCTGTTCAAATGGGTTTTTTCCACTCTCATTTCTTTGAGATAAAAATCTACGGATAATTCATTTCAGCCGTTTAAATGGGGGCATCTTATTTTTAAAGAGGGTGAAATGTTCCAAAATGTTTGCATCGCCACGAATGACACGAGAAAGGCCTCTGTGCTCATGCCCGGCGTGGCTGCGGCTCGGCTCCCGTGCTGCCCGGAGCTCAGTGGCTCTGGAGGATCCGTGTGTCTCGGGCGGTGTGGACGTGAGCAGGTGCCTGACGGGCGCAGCCCTTAGTGTGTTGTCCCCCTCGTAGCTCTCCAGTGAAGAAGCCGGGTCTCCTGAAGGCCCATCAGTTCGAGGGAGACCCCTTTGACTCGGGCCCCGAGGGCTCCCAGGATCTCGGGCCGTGCGTGCTGTCCCTCGGTGCCCTGATAGGCGCCGTGGCTGAGACGTCTGAGGACAAGTACCGCCTGCTTGACCAGAGGGACAGGGTCATGCGACAAGGTATGGGGTGCGCCTGGGGGCCGGGAGGGCAGGGGGACCGGCCGTGTGGTCGCTGTCCCCGGGTCTCAGGCCTGCGATGTGCGCATGCGAGCTCCGCTGCTTCCTGGCTTCCTGAGCGCGAGTGTGGGACGGCGTTACGTGCAGAGCTGTTCGTAATCTAGTCTTCCTGTTGGAAGGTCAGCAAACCCCTGAGCTGTGCTGGATTAAATGAAGGGCGACTGGTAGACACTGAGGAAACACACGTAGAAAGAAAATCAAGATTTCCCATTTGACAGAAATTACCACAAATAAGCCACAAAAGATGTCCGCCCAGGGGCGCAGCTCTCACTCCTCAGCAAGGGCTATCTTCCCGGACACGGAAGGTCCTGTAAGTCAGAATGAAAAGGGCGAATCCAGTAGAAAAGTGGGTCAGGGTCTGAGGGCGTCAGAAAAGGACGTGTCAGGAGCTGGCTCTTAGCCCGACACCCAGGAAGGCCGCTCGAGGCCACACCTGTGGAGACGGCAGCTCCCCGGTGGCCGCGGTGCCGTGACCTTGGGCAGCAGGCAGCTCCGGCGGAGGCGGGCGACCGAAACCCCTGCCTCTGCCCCAGCAGCCGCGTCGTGCCCCGTGCGTGTGCTTCAGTTACAAGGGGTGTGTGGGACTGGAGGTTGGAAACTGCCTGTCACATAGTGGGCAGGCACTATTCCTCGCCTGGAGGAAATGGGATTCTAACTCGCCTGGAGGAAATGGGATTCTAACTCGCCTGGAGGAAATGGGATTCTAACTAGCCTGGAGGAAATGGGATTCTAACTAGGCTGGAGGAAATTGGAGTCTAACTAGGCTGGAGGAAGATGGGGGCTTCTTTAGGGAAAAGTGATCGGTATTTATCGTGGAGTGGAAGAAGCCAGGTGTGGGAGGTTCTGCCATTTGTGTACAGAACGGGTGAGTGGGTGTGTGTCCGTGTGTGCTAAGCGTCCTTGCTGTCGTGTGTGGAGGTCACGGAGACCTGAAGGGATCACTCACGGTGCTGGGAGGGAAGCAAGGTGGGGGCGTCCGTCCGTCTTGGACGTGTTTATGCTTTTGGAATGCTGAACCATGTGAATGTCTGTGAGACCTGCTCAGCGAGCAGAGATCCGTGCGATTGGCCAACGGGACCTGCTGTACTGCCCCGAGAACTCTACCCAATATTCCATGATAATCTACGTGGGAAAGGAGTTCGGAAGAGCGTGGGTGTGTGTGTACGTCACCCGGATCACTGCCGTCCGGCAGAAATGATCGCATCCTCGAAAATCCACTGTACTTGAATAAAACTTTAAAAAAATGAAAAAAGCAAACATCCCAGGGACATTAGAAAACACGTGCGGTGACCAAAAGTGAAAGGAAACAGCACACGTGCTCTTCTTTGTGAAGTTTTTTGAGATGAATTTTACGCGTGCTGTTTGCTCTTTGCGGAAGCTGCGAATAACCCCAGCGCCTCCGTGATGCAGCCGTGAAGCCGCCCGCACGCACGGGGCCACCGACTGGCGACCTTTGTACCCCAAAGAGGAGATCCTTACTAGATACTGGACTTTTTAAAAAGAACAATATGACTATTTTGAATTATTAGGTTGTTACGTTCCATTTCACTTTAAAGATACTTTTGTAACCACTTAATTCTGTGGGTAATAATAGTGGTTTATTCAGGCTAAGACCCAGGTAACTTCCATGGTGGGGTTCCTGTTACACTAAAACATGATGAGGAGCAGTTCCCACGGCTCGGCGTGTTACGGATCCATTGTGGTCACTGCTCTGACGTGGGTTTGATCCCAGCTCAGGGATTTTTTGTGTGCAGCCAAAAAAAAAAAGGATGAAATACTGAAAGTTAGAATTTTAGAATACTGGCATATTTTGAATATTTTCATTGAACAATTGATCTTTTTGGTTTTTTGTTGTTGTTTGGGGTTGCTTTGTTTTGTTTTGTTTTTGAGCCACTCGCGGCATTTGAAGGTTCCTGGGCCAGGGATTGAACCTGAGCCACAGCAGTGAGGGTGTCAGGTTCTTAACTTGCTGAGCCACTGGGGAACTCCCAAATCGATCCTTTTAAGAAACGTGCTGCAGTGCAGCTGTGCTCCTTGAGGTCCTTACGGGAGGGAGACCTAAACTCCCACGTGCGCCCCTCTGCCCCTGGGTGCATTTGGAGACCCCTCTGAGGGGAGAGAGCCTGGAGGGTCTTTGTGGCCTTGATGTCCTCCGCCTGCTGTGATAGGCTGTGCTTTCCTTTCTCAAATGGCAGGTTTTTAAAAATTTCCTCCTTTTCCTCTGAGGTTTGTGTGTGATGTTGACTTTGATTTTTCCTTGTGTCATCATGGAAACGCGCTTCTCTGTCTTCCCAGTAACTGCGCTCCATTCTTCCTTTTTGCTTGCTGTCTGTCATTCAGCTCGGGTGAAAAGAACCGACCTGGACAAAGCGAGGACTTTTGTTGGGACGTGCCCGGATATGTGTCCCGAGAAGGAGCGGTACATGCGGGAGACGCGGAGCCAGCTGAGCGTCTTTGAAGTGGTCCCGGGGACCGACCAGGTAGAGCTCCGCGCCCCCGGGGCCCCTCGCGGGGTGGGGGTGGGGCGTGCGGGGGGCGGGGCTTCGCGACCTCTGTGCCCATCCCACGTCTGTGCTGTGAGGTGGGAGTGACTGGACCACAGGCTTCCTTAAGGTATGGAAGTAGGTATAGGTTTGTTTCTAAGTTGAATTCTTTTGTATTTCTCTTTTCTTTTCATGCTTTTACTCCCGTCCTTTTTTGTGTTTGCTCTGTGCGTTTGAGATTATGCTCTGATTTTGTATGAACCTTTTTTGCTTAAAATTCTATCTTGAGCACTTTCTTCTGTAGTGGTAAACTGCAGGCATTTAACATTTTGAATACACACTATTTGATCAGCTGGCCCTGTCAGAACTCCCCATTTTGCAGTCACTGCGCTGTTTCTAGTTTTCTGAGTCATGTGTTATGCTGTTGGCGTGTGCAGTGTGTGACACTTCCGAGGCCTCCGGCTGCTTCCTTCCGCCAGACCCAGAGTGGAGCGCGGCGTGAGGGGGCCTTTCCTCAGGTTCCCGAGTACGTGTCAATGCCTGTTCCCAAATCGTCTCCCCAGAAATCAGCACCATTTTAGGTTCCTTTGCTCTCTGTTGCTTTTGCTTGCAGGCCCCTCCTGTCCTGACCGATGGATTCCAGCTGTCTTCTCCCGACCCCAGGTCCCCAGCCGGCAGCGTCTGTTGTGACAAAGGCCCAGGGCTCCTGCCCCAGGAGGCTGATGGCAGCTTGCCGGGCGTGCCGGGCGCGGACCTTGGGACGGTTCTGCTTCTCCCCTCAGCCGCGCCTCTCAGCCTCTTACTGCAGGCGGAGGCCGCAGCCCTGGGCCTCTCGGGCCTCTCGGGCTTCAGCGGCCCTGCTCCCCGCGCCCCGCGTCTCCGTCTCTGCTCTGTCTAGACCCAGGCTGGTGTTGGAGCAAAACCTTGTCCAATCTTTAACCTCCTTTACCTGTCACCCCTCTGTGGTTTGCAGCCAAGCAGGTGTGTCTTCACTTCAGCGCCTTCTGCTTCCTGACGTGACAGCCTCTTTCTTCATATCTTGTCACGTTTGCCAAAAGCAAATTTCTCGGTTTATTGTCTTTGAATTTTGATTGCTGTCTGCAAACGGAACTTTTACGTTTAGAAATTGTGTTCTGCGGTAGTGACCTCGTTTAAGTGCGTGTCCTCTCCGCCTCGCTTCGGGGCCCAGCAGCGGGGGTGCGGCCCAGCCCGGCCACCCAGCCGCTCGCCCTGCCTCCCGTCAGGTGGACCACGCAGCGGCCGTGAAGGAGTACAGCCGCTCCTCGGCCGACCAGGAGGAGCCCCTGCCGCACGAGCTGCGGCCCTCGGCCGTCCTCAGCAGGACCATGGACTATCTGGTGACCCGGGTCATGGACCAGAAGGAGGGCGGCCTGCGGGACTGGTACGACTTCCTGTGGAACCGCACGCGGGGCATACGGAAGGTACGCCGCACTTCGGGGCAGGGGCTGGAGAGCACGGGGTTTCCAGACCGGAAGGAGAGTTCTGGTCGTCTGCCTCAGCAGCATTTCGTCTGTGACGGAAACACGCTCTTACCGTCTGTCCTGAGTCCTGTTAAATGTGTTTCCTGGGCTTTGTTTGAAATTGGAATCTGAGGAGTTCCCGTCGTGGCGCAGTGGTTAACGAATCCGACTAGGAACCGTGAGGTTGCGGGTTCGATCCCTGCCTTGCTCGGTGGGTGAAGGATCCGGCGTTGCCGTGAGCTGTGGCGTAGGTCACAGACGCGGCTGGGATCCCGCGTGGCTGTGGCTGTGGCGAAGGCTGGTGGCTACAGCTCCTGTTAGACCCCTAGCCTGGGAACCTCCACATGCCGCGGGTGCGGCCCTAGATAAGGCAAAAAAAAAGAAAAGAAATTGAAATCCGAGAAATTCGGGTAACAAACGTGATTTTCTGACGGTAGCTTCTCGTGCACGAGGGTGTGTCCGCGCTCTGCGTGTGTACGAGAAACATGCACGCGAGGCGTGTGGGTGGCCTGCGTGCGTTTAGCCGCCCACCTCGCTTGCGTCCAGGACATCACCCAGCAGCACCTGTGTGACCCGGTGACCGTGTCGCTGATCGAGAAGTGCACCCGCTTCCACATCCACTGCGCCCACTTCATGTGCGAAGAGCCCATGTCCTCCTTTGACGCCAGCATTAACGACGAGAACACCACCAAGTGCCTGCAGAGCCTGAAGGAGATGTACCAGGACCTGCGGAACAGGGGCGTGCTCTGCGCCCGCGAGGCCGAGTTCCAGGGCTACAACGTCCTGCTCAACCTCAACAAGGGGGACATCCTACGGTGAGCTTCCCCGCCCTGAAGCCAGCGAGGCTGCCAGGGAGGCAGCTGTACGCACGGAGGGAGGCGTGCGGGCTGGCGGTGCCGGGGGCGCCGAGGCTCCCCTGGACCGGGCGCTGGGACATCAGTGAGCAAACGGGGCTTGGCCGTGCAGGCCCCTGAGCTTAGCCACTGGGAGCGGAAGGGTGGCGACGCGTGCTGGCGGCGGCTCATCCAGGGTGGGTCCAGGTCCTCTCTGAGAACAGTGTCTTCTTGTCAGCAGAAGAAAACGAGCAAGGAGTCAGGACAGTGAGCAGATGAGGCCAGCGGACTAGGACAGGGAAACTCGGGGCCCCCGTCAGAGCTGTTAGCATTTCCGTGTGTACGTGTGCACACAGACTTCCTCAAAGATCTAAGCAACAGGAGAGAAGACTGTGTGAAACGAGGACGCTAAGGGTGGTTGTTAATGAATTTTGGGAGTTCCCCCTGTGGTGTGGGTTGAGGATCCGGCGTTGCTTCAGCTGTGGCATAGGGTAGGTTGCAGCTGTGGACTGGATTCATCCTTGGCCTGGGAACTTCCATATGCTGCAGGTGCAGCCAAAAAAAAAAGAAAGAAAAAGAAGTGGAATGAATTTTAAAGCTTGCTCTGACTCATCCATAGACATTCACGTGAGAAATGGTTGGGGTCCCCTGGGCCTCTGTGCCTGTCCTTGGTGAGCTGCGTGCCACGCTTCCCTGATTTGTGCCCAAACTCGTTTTCAGCTTAGTGTTTTCCCTGAGTGTTCTGGCTGCAGGAGAGCTGGATTGTGATTGATTTTAAGTTTTAAAATTAAGCCTTGGAGGTAAACTTGTTATGGAGAATGGCTGTGTAGTCTTTCATATATGATAGGCCTCTGTCCCCATCCTGAATAATTCAGTCAAACCAGTTTACTCTTTTTTCTTTTTAGGGCCACACCCATGGCATCTGGAGGTTTGCAGCCTAGGGGTCAGATCGGAGCTGTAGCTCCTGTCCTACACCATAGCCGCAGCCATGGCAGATCCAAGCCGTGTCTTCCACTTACACCAAGGCTCGTGGCAACGCTGGATCCTTAACCCACCGAGGGAGGCCAGGGCTCAAACCTGCGTCCTCATGGATACTAGTCAGATTTGTTTCCACTGGGCCACGGCAGGGACTCCCAAATCAGTTGACTTTTAAACTGTGTTTCTTAGGTGTCATCCTCAAACGCAACTGGCGGTCAGTAAGCATTAAAGTAACTCTGATCATCAGTTCTTACACACTTGCTTGCATTTGTGTGCTTTGTTCATCATTGTTCTGAAGAAGACCTCCGTGGCCGATGCAGCTGAGAGCGGCAGCTTGAAGGCTGGGGGCCGTGGACGTGCCGGCCGTGTGGCCCTTGGGGCGCTTTCTCAGTGTAGTTAAAATCTGTTTATTGTCGGCTTTTAACTGTTTTTATGGAAATTTTGTCTAAAACACCAATTCTCTTTTCTTCTCCTTTAATTAACAGAGAAGTGCAACAGTTCCATCCTGCCGTTAGAAACTCCTCCGAGGTGAAGTTTGCTGTTCAGGCTTTTGCTGCATTGAACAGTAATAATTTTGTGCGCTTTTTCAAACTGGTCCAATCAGCTTCTTACCTGAACGCCTGTCTCTTACACCGTTACTTTAATCAGGTGAGTGTTGTCACTGTACGCTCAGGCTTCTCTGTGACAGGGACGTCTCAGCAAGTCGTGGGCTGGGTGAGCCTTGGGCACCGAGTTGCCCCCCTTCACGGGGCTGGCACCGTGATCAGCCACGCAGGAGGCCGTGTGATGGAAAGCGTTGTTCCTCGGACCCAGGAGAGAGAAATCTCTCCAGGATGAGCTGACTCGAGTTCAGCGTGTCCTCTTCCGTGGAAACCAGAAAGCCGGAGGCAGACGTGCAGAGGTGGGTCCCTGATCCGGGCCTCTCAGTCTTCACTTCTGCAGTGAGCCTGGCGGGCTAGTCCGTCAGTGATCATCGCAAGTGCCTGCTCTTGGTCGTACTGGGGTGACAAAGAGTGAACTCCTGGTCTCAGATTTCAGCCCCAGCCCCGGAGGTGCTCCGGGATGGTAGGAGAGGCGTCCCAGGCCGTCCTGGCCTGGGGTTCTCGCAGCCTACTGAGCGGAGGTTGCGGGGACCTGCCTGGCTGCTTTTGTGGCTCCAGAACAGTTTTCTTCTTTGCTCACAAGTTCTCCTCTGAACAGTGACTAAATCCATTGTCACATCCCAGGCAGAGTCTACTGCAAGTTTGCTCACTGTCAGGCCTGACGATTTCCAATAGAACTGAAATTCTGGAATGAGCAAGATTTCTAACAATGTGCCACTTGGGGAACTCTGTCCAGTTGATAAACACTACTGCCGGTTAATGGTTTTACAATGATTATTTAATGTTACCAGAATGTTGGCCATTTGTGCACATTCCTAAGTGTTCCTTTTTTCTTTAGGAGAAGGAGGCGTTGCGCTGGTGCTGGCCCGTGGGCCCCGCGGTCTCCCTGACCGCCCCCCCCCGCCCCGGGCCCCCCGCAGTGATGCCGCCCCTCTCGCCCCTGCACCCCCTGCCTCCGGGCCTTTGCACTTGCTGTTCTCTCTCCTCACAGGGCCGTACAGAGCTCCCCTCCCCCGGGTGCTGCTTGGCAGGGCCCACGCTGGCCACCTAGCCTGCCAGTGCCCCCTGTCGTCGTCCTCTGCTTTTCCTGGCACGCTATCGCCATTCAGCATGCTATGCGTTTCATATATCCAGTTGTTCAGTGCTGGTCTCTCCTGACACGTTAGCTCTGTGAGGACAGGGATCTTGTTTGTTCAGTGTTGTACTTTCGGCACGAACAGTGCCAGCCACGAGGTGACACTGGAGCTGTGGGCTGGACTGGTTAAAGCACACTGAAGAGGAGGCGCAGAAGTCACCAGGGTCCTGGGACCAGACTAGCTTGTCAGCATTTTCATATTTCCCTCTCTCTGTATTTTCATTTTTATTTTTTTAAATTATTTGTTTTTTGGCTTTTTAGGGCTGCACCCATGGCACGTGGAGGTTCCGAGGCTAGGGCTTGAACCGCAGCTGCAGGCCTAACCATAGCCACAGCTGTGCCAGATCAGAGCCGCATCTGTGACCCACAGCCTAGCTCGCAGCAACGCCAGGTCCTTAACCCACTGCGGGAGGCCAGGGATCGAACCTGCGTCCTCATGGTTACTAGTCAGTTTTGTTTTCACTGAGTCACGACGGGAACTCCATCTCTTCATTTTTAAAGGCTTGTCAGGTGCTATGAAACACTTTTATCTCTGATTTTTACTGAATTTCCCACCACACACTTTCCACGGCCTCTGTCATCTGCGTGGTGGTTTCCAGCAGCCCCGCAGCTTTGCACTGATGCGTGCCCTCTCCCTGCCCTGCTGGCGGTGGCTTCCTTTCTTGTTTTTTTGTAAATAAGGCTTTCATGCCCCAGCCTCTTCTGTGTGTGAAACTGCTTGCTCTGCCCTGTTCTGGGGCGTCTTGCACCGGGCAGACGGCCCAGGAGCAGTAAACTCGGCCCAGCTTGCTTTCCGGGGGGGCCGCACCCGCCCCGGTGCGCCTGTGGTCGCGGGCGCCGGACCCTCTGGGCTCAGCCGTCTGTCTTCTCCTTTCAGATCCGCAAGGACGCACTGCGTGCGCTCAACGTGGCGTACACCGTGAGCACGCAGCGGTCCACGATCTTCCCGCTGGACAGTGTGGTGCGCATGCTGCTGTTCAGAGACTGCGACGAGGCCACCGGCTTCCTCGGCTGCCACGGCCTCGCGGCGTCTGATGGGTACGAGCCCGGGGGGGCCAGCCCTCGCGTCTCTCTGCGCTTCTCATTCCGGGAACGGCTGGGAGGCGCCCGCTCTGGGCCGAGCCCTGGAGAAGGCCTGTGTCACGGGGTTCAGGGAACACGCGAGGCTCAGAGCAGCTGGGATGTCCCCAGGTCACACGCTGCTTGTCGGCGGGTTAGGGTTCAGATCCCCCTCTCCGTTAGTCTTCTCACAAGTTTCTAAAGAACCTAACGGTGGAGACCGGGCCTTTCCTGTTGGCCCCCGAGGCTGGTCTCTCCTCTGCGGCCCTCAGCGTTTTGGGAACATGGTGAAACTCGTGGACCCGCTCCTAGAAAAGGGTTCCCCAGTACGTAGCCTGTCGTGTCCTGGTCGGTGTTCCCCGACCCCACCCTCCTCGCACGCCACACCCGGCCCCCTCTGCTGTCTGCAGACCTGCCCTCGGAGGGGGGCTGGAGCAGGTGGGCGTGCGTCCCTCCCCGCGAGGCGGCTCCCGGGCGGCAGTGGGGGCCGCGGGCTGTGCCCACGCGGCCGTCTGGCGCATGGAGCCTGCAGGGCCCCGAGGACGGGGAGGCCGGCTTCTCGCCTGTGTAACGGCTCGTTCTTCGTGGTCTGGGTAGCTACGTCGAGCTGAACCGGTCCTCATTCCTGGAGCCAGAGGGCTTACCCAAGGCCAGGAAGTCGGTGTCTATCACCAGGAAGCTGACGGGGTCAGTGGGGGAAATTGTGAATGGGGGACCGCTGCCGCCTGTCCCCCGTCACAGCCCCGCGTGCAGCTTCAACTCCCAGAACAAGTACATCGGGGACAGCCTGGCAGCAGAGCTGCCCACGGGCACTCAGAGACCCAGTGTGGACGCAGCAGGTGAGTGAGCGGGTGTCCCTCTAGGAGGCCTCATCCTGGGCCAGGCGGACCTCGGCTCGGTGTCCAGTGCGGCCTGAACTGCTCCTGGCACCGTGGTGCTCGGTTCACGTGGGTGAAGCGCACACAGCCCCCAGGCCAGCGTTCGGGAGGTGGCCCCGGGGCGGTCTGCTCGGGGAGGGCAGCCAGGGCTCAGGGTCACCGAGGGGCCCACACCTGCCTGTTCCCTTCCAGGCGCGGCGAGAGGCGAGCAGAGCGGTGCAGAGGCGGACTCCGCCCCGGTGGCTCTCCCGGCGCAGCCCGCTCCCGCCTCCGGGCCTGCTCCCGCCCTGCTGCCTCGCCTCGAGGCTCCGAGCCCGAGCGTGGCACCCGGCCTCGTGCAGCCGCCCGTGCGGCCGGAGCTCCTTCCCCTGAAGCCCGTGCCTGTGTACTCGGACGCGGTAAGGACCTGCTGGGCAGGGCTCTGGGGACCGTGCGCTGACATCGCAGGCCTGAGACATCGTGTCTCAAGGACGTCGTGTCCTTGGCATTGTCAAGCCCAGCGAGGGGGCTGCACGTGCGGCCCAGCGGGGGCTCGTTCAGGACCCTGGCCCACTGGGCCCAGCCTTGGCCTCTCGTGCTCTGGCTTTGGAAGGGCCGTGGCGGGGACTCGGGTGAAGTGAGGTTCCCGTCAGCCGGACACGGAGGCCCCCGCCCTGCCGCCCCGGGGGCTCCGGAGCGAAGAGCCCTGGGCCCCACCTCACAGGACAGACAGCACGGAGGAGGGGACGTGCCTGCAGTCACTTGCTGTCAGAGCGGGATCCGCCCGCTCGCTGGGGAGCCCTGGCCTGTCGCGGCGGTCCCCAGGGCCCCCGCACCCCTCCCGCCCCCCGCCCCGCGTGTCTGCTCGTTCGCGACAGCGGCCCCGTGCGGGGTGGCGGGTGGCGCTGGCCTGAAGCGCGCGGCAGCCCCCGTGGGAGGGTCCCTCAGTGCCTCGGCCTCCGGCGACGAGGCCCGGAGCGGTAGCTGACCCAGGCGGGGGGCCGCGGGGCCGCGGGGCCGTGGGCGCCGCTGAGCCCGCCTGCCGGCCCCCAGGACCTGGCCCAGGTGGTGGACGAGCTCATCCAAGAGGTTCTGCAGAGCGACTGCGAGGAGGTCGGCGCCGCGGGGGCGGCCTTCGCGGCCACAGCCCTGGGGTGAGTGCGCTGCCGCCCCACGTGTCTGTCTGTTCCTCGGGACCGCTTTGGCAATTCTGGGTCCTTTATGGTTCCGTATAAATTTTGGGGTTGTTCTAGTTCTGTGAGAAATGTCACGGGTAATTTGATAGGGATTGCACTGAATCTGTAGATTGCTTTGGGGAGCATGGCCATTTTTACGGTATTACTTTTTCCAACCCAGGAGCATGGACCGTCTCTCCGTTTGTTTGGATCCTCTTTAATTTCCTTGATTAATGTTTTATAGTTCTCAGCATGTAGGTCTTTCACTTCCTTGGTCGGGTTTATTGCCAGGTATTTGATTTTTTGCGGTGTGATTTTAAAAGGTATTGAATTTTTGTATTCCTTTTCTGATATTTCATTGTTAGTATACAGAAATGTGACTGATTTCTGAA
>PVHT021183531.1:197234-229635 GCA_004024745.2 Catagonus wagneri | reverse complement strand
TCATTTCCAGTGATTGGTCTGTTCAGTTGATCTGTTTCTTCTTGATTCGGTTTTGGCAGGCTATAAGTCTCTAGAAAGTTGTCCTTTTCTTCTAGGTTGTAAAGTTTGTTGACATATAATCGTTCATAGTATTCTCTTATTTATTTATTTATTTTTTGTATTTCTGCAATATCCGTTGTGATTTCTCCTATTTCATTTCTTATTTTTATTTGGGTGTTTTCTCTCCTCTTCTTGGTGAGTCTGGCCAGAGGTTTGGCAATTCTGTTTACCTTTTCAAGGAACCAGCTCTTGTTTTATTGATTTTTTCTGTTGTTTTTTGAATCTCTGTTTTATTGATTTTCTTTCTGATCTTTGTGCTTTCCTTCCTCCTGCTGACTTTAGGTTTTGTTAGTTCTTTTTCTAATTCACTTAGGTGGTGGGTTAGGTTGTTGATTTGAGATTTTTCTTCTTTTTTGAGGAAGCCCTGTATCACTAGGAACTTCTGTTAAGCGCTGCTTTTGCGGCATCCTATAGATTTTGAATGGTTGGGTTTTCATTGTCATTTGTCTCAAGATATTTTTTAATTTCCTTTTTGATTTCTTCGTTGACCCTTTGGTTTTTTTAGTAGCATGTTGTTTAGTCTCCATGTAGTTAGTTTTTCTCATTTCTTTTCCTGAGGTTGATTTCTAGTTTCATGCCATTGTGGTCAGAGCAGATACTTGAAATAATTTCTGTACTCTTAAATTTGTTGAGGCTAGTTTTGTGCCCCAGTATGTGATCAGTCCTTGAGAATGTTCCATGTGCACTTGAGATTCTGATTTTATTGGATCTAATGTTTTGAAATGTCAATTAAGTTTAACTTTTCTATTGTGTCATCTCTGTTGCCTTATTGATTTTCTGTCTATAGGATCTGTCCATTGATGTGAGTGGGGTGTTAAAGTCTCCCACTATTGTTGTATTCCCATCAGTTTCTTTTATGTCTGTTGGTATTTGTTGTACGTATCTGGGTGCTGCTATATTAGGGGCATATATATTGACAATTGTAATATCCTCTTCTTGAATGGATCCTTTTACCATTAAATAGTGTCCTTCTTGTCTCTCTTTATGGCTTTCATTTTAAAGTCTGTTTTGTCTGATATGAGTATTGCAACTCCTGCTTCCCGTCTTGCCCATTGGCACGAAGCATTTAGCCTTTTTAAGTGCACCATTCAGTGGCATTAAGTTTATTAACAGTGTGTGTGTTCATCACCACTATTTTCAGATCTTTTTCTGAAAAATACTGCACTAAATACATGCACACATGCACATGTGTATATGCCTCATCTGGTCTATTCACCTGTGTTTGGCTTGTTTCCATCTTTTGGGTCTTGTGAACAGTGCTGCTCTGAACGCTGGGGCACAAATAACTGTTTCAATCCCTGCTTTCAGTTCTTATGGGCATATGCCTAGGACCTGCTGGATTATATGATCTAGTTTTAATTTTTTGACAAATTACCAAATTATTTTCCATAGTCACAGCACCATATTTATATTCCCACCAACACTGCACAGGGGTTCCGGTTTCTCTATGTTCTTATCAATACGTGCTTTCCTTTTTTTTCCTTTTTAATAATGGCCATTATAATGGCTGAAGTATTAACTCATTTTAGCTTTGATTTGCATTTCTCTAATGACTAATGATAGTGAGCATATTTTTGTGTAATTATTAATTTTTTTTTTTTTTTTTTGGCCACACCTGTAGCGTATGGAAGCTCCCAGGCCATGGATCAAATTTGAGCTGCAGCAGTGACCTGTGCAACACCAGATCCTTAATCCACTACACCACAGTGGGAATTCCTTTTGTCCATTTTTATTTAAAAAATTTTTTTATTTTTTTCTAATTTTTTTTTCTTTTTAGGACTGCACCCATGGCATATGGAGCTTCCCATGCTAGGGGTGAAATTGGAGCTGTAGCCGCTGGCCTACACCACAGCAGCGCCATATCTGAGCTGTGTCTGCAACCTACACCACAGCTCACGGCAACGCTGGATCCTTAACCCACTGAGTGAGGCTATGGATCGAACCTGCAACCTCATGGTTACTAGTTGGATTTGTTCCTGCTGCGCCAGATGGGAACTTCCTGTGGGTATTTTATATACGGTCTTTATCGTTTCGAGAAGGTTCCCTTTTCTTCTTAATTTATTGAGTATTTTTGTCATGAAGTGGTATTGAATTTGTCGTATGCTCTTTCTGCATTAATTGAGATGATCATGTGGGCTTTTTCCCCTTCATTGTATTGATGTGGTTGTATTCCATCGGTTTTCATTTGTTGAACGCTCTTGCACTCTGGGAATAACCCTCATGGGGAGGGCTGTATAGTCCTCTAAATACATTGTTTAGTTGGGGTTTGCTAGTATTTTGGTAGGGATTTTTATGTGACTATCCATAATGGATATTGGTCTGTAGTTTTCTTGTCATGTTTTTGTCTGGCTTTGCTCTCAGGTCAGGGCCATGCTGGCCTCACAGAGATGTTAGGAAGTGTGCCCTGCCCCTCGGCTGGCAGGAGTTAGTTTTTAAGTGTTTGGTATAATTTGCCAGTGAAGCCATCCCATCCTGGATTTTTCTTTGCTGGGAGGGGTCTTGAATACCAAGCCAACTTCTTTACCAGTTCCAGGTCTGTTTAGATTTCGTTTTTTTTCTGAGTCAGTTTCGATAGATTGGGTGTGTTCCTGACCATGGGCTTGATTTTTCTGCTAGAAGCCACATAAGTATTTTTTCCTCTTGCTGGTGTTAGATGTTTAGCCATGGTTTGTGTGGCTTTCGTCGTTTATTTAGAACAACATCACTTTGCTCTGTCTAGGGTTTCCAGCGCCGCTGCGGAGGAGCTGTTGGCAGCCACGACGACGGGCATCCTGAGGCACCTCGCAGCCGAGGAAGTGACCGAGGAGCGGCAGCGAAGGGAGGGCGAGCGGCAGCGGGCGGAGGAGGAGCGGTGAGCCTGCCCTTCCCGCGGCGCGGGGCCGGACGGGGGAGCGCTGCCCCGCCACCGGCCGTGGCTCCCCCGCGCCTCCCCGCCCTGCGGCCCGGGGCGGGTGCGGTCCGCCTTGTAAGCAGCCGTGCGTCCCAGCCGGGGGGCGTGTGGCCGGAGGTCAGGGAGCCGGGGTGGCGGGGCTGCGGGGCCGCCCTGGGGGGGCCGGGGGTCAGGCCTGCCGAGCCAGGCAGCGCAGCTCGGACCCCCGAGGCAGGAGGGTGTGCCGACACTTGCCACTCGTGCTTCTCTCTTACCCCGAGGCTGAAGCAAGAGCGGGAACTGCTGTTAACCCGGCTGAGCCAGGGCCTGGCGGCAGAGCTGACGGACCTGGTGGTGGCAGAATGTGTGCGGGACACCTGCTCCCGGGAGCTGCGGTAAGTGAAGCGCGGGCCGCCCGCGGCGCAGGGGGCAGCCGGCCGGAGGGAGCCCGCCTGCGTTGTGACAGGGGCACTCGTCCAGGCCAGCCGAGCGCCAGCGCGCTGTCGTCCCTGTGCTTGTGTGGCTTCCAGGGAGGGCCTCGCTTTCCCCCTGCCCCTGCTCCGGGACCTTGCCTCGGCCACGAGGTCGCGTCCGTGCGGAGGCCTCTGCACACCGGCTCACTCGCGGCCGAGACGGCCTCCTCCCGTCTTGTTTGTTGGGAGATCCCTTTGAGCCGTGTCACGGAGACTCTGCTCCAAGCCAGGCTTCGGGGGGCAGAGGTGCAGCCGCACAGGAAAGTCTGTCCTGGGGCGAAAGCCCCCAGGAGGCCCTGCAGGGCTGGCGCGGGTGGTGGCGCGGCCGGGCCGAGTGTGCTGTTGCCTTGCTTTCTTCCGTCCCCATCGCTGGGAGTCGCCTGTGCTGTTTACTGTAGGAGACCGTTCGAATGACGGTCTTTGCGTGTTCTTCCTCCCAGGAAGGGCACCGGGAGGTTGGTGAAGCCGGGCGGCGCACCCCGCTGCAGCCCGGAGACCTGGGCCGTGGCTCACTGCAGGGCCGTCCCCGGCACAGAGGGGACCTGTTGGAAAAGGGGCTTCTTTGATTTTGTGGCTAAACGTATTTGATAAAGGCCTCTGTGTGCCCTTGATTGATAGGATTTGTTGTAAAAAATCTCCCTGAGGTACTGGTTTGTCTGAGGGCCACTGTACATGACTTAGGCTGTCAGTCCCTGCACTTGCCAGCTAGCCAGTATTTGAGACACTTCCAATTGCAGATGTCAGGTAGTGCTGATGAGAAGATTTTTCGCTTGTTTCAATGGCCATTTGAAAATGCAAATTTCTAACTTTTATGAAAATAAGGGCTTATTTCTTGATTCTTTGTAAGGACCCTATTGGCTCTCTAACCTGGTACCCTGTACCACTTTAGTTTTTTTTCTCAGTCTTTCCAGATGTCTGTGCATTATATAAAATAAAATTTTAAAGCTTCTTTTGCAGTGAAGACATCATATACATTTCAGTGTTAAGGATGTGGACTCTTTTTTTTTTTTTAGGGCCATACCCGCGGCACGTGGAGGTTCCCAGGCTAGGGGTCCAATCAGAGCTGCAGCTGCCGGCCTACGCCACAGCCACAGCAACGCCAGATCCGAGCCGCGTCTGTGACCTACACCACAGCTCACGGCAACGCTGGATCCTTAACCCGCTATGTGGGGCCAGGGATGGAACCCGCATCCTCATGGGTGCTAGTCGGATTCGTTACCGCTGTGCCATGACGGGAAGTCCATGGATGTGAACTCATGCTTTGAAGTCAAGCCCTCAGAGTGGGGGCGTCTCCTGTGCTGACGGGCCTTTTCGCCAGGAGCGCGGTGGAGACAGACCAGAGGGTCCGCCTGGCCCGTTGCTGTGAGGACGTCTGTGCCCACCTGGTGGACTTGTTTCTTGGGGAGCAAATTTTCCAGATTGCAAAAGAGACCCTCCAGGAACTTCAGCGCTTCTGCAAGTACCTCCAGCGGTGAGTCCCGTGGCCTTCCAGAGGGAGTCGGTGCCCGCAGGGAGTCTTTTATCAAGGTATTTCCAGAAACAGTTGTGAATACACACATGTAACCTGTTCCTTCCTGAAGGGTAGGAGCTAAGGGGATAAGTAAGGAGTTCGATTGGGGTAGGGGACGGTTCTATTTCGACAGGTATTTAGAGGTGACCTCTGCATTCCACAGTGTGCATGTGTGGCTGTGAGTAAACCGAATTACAGCTGGGTGTCCCCATGGGTGAATTTCTAAAATAGAACTTATAGTGGAAAAAAACCAGTTCTTAGGGAAAGTGTGCACAGCATACATAGTATGTATTCAAACTAAAAAAATTGTTCTTGGATTTATGTATAGTAATGCGACCCTAAAGAAGGGATGGAAATTAATGAGCATGGAACCCACACAGTGGTTATCTCCGGGAGTGCGCGGGTGTGTGACTGTGCAGGGCCCGTGGGCACTGAGTGCTGGTCATGGCCGCTCTTCTTGACTGGGCAGGAGGAGGTGGCTGTGGCATCTATCATTAATCTTTGAAATGGGCACACTGTGTTGTGTAAGTTGTATGGTGATTCATTTCACAATGACTTATTTTTTTGTCTTTTTAGGGCCGTACCCATGGCATATGGAGGTTCCCAGGCTAGGGGTCAAATCGGAGCTACAGCTGCCGGCCTACACCACAGCCACAGCAATGCAGGATCCGAGCCTCGTCTGCGACCTACACCACAGCTCACAGCAACACCGGATCCTTAACCCACTGAGTGAGGCCAGGGATCGACCACATCCTCTTGGATGCTAGCTGGATTCATTATTGCTGAGCCACGATGGGAATTCCTATAATAACATTTTTAAAAGTAGGAGTTCTGTCGTGGTGCAGCGGAAATGAATCCGACTAGGAACCATGAGGTTGCGGGTTCGATCCCTGGCCTTTCTCAGTGGGTTAAGGATCCGGCGTTGCCGTAGTGTAGGTCACAGATGTGGCTCGGATCCTGCGTTGCTGTGGCTGTGGTGTAGGCTGGCGGCTACAGCTCTGATTAGACCTCTAGCCTGGGAACCTCCACATGCCGCGGGTGCGGCCCTAAAATGACAAAAGGCAAAAAAAAAAAAACAGGTAATAGTGTACTTGCCAGTTGCAATAGCATAAAACGGATTCAGTGGGAAAGAGTCTCCATTCGACAAGGAACCCGTCACCCCGTGGGAAGCAGCAGCAGCCTCTTATGTCCCAGCCAGGAACCTCTGTCTTCTGTGGTTGGCACAGAGGGGGCCCCTTCCCTACTCTGTGCTGAGCTTCTCTGACTCGCTTTGCATGAGATGGAGGCCTGGCTGTCATCCGTGCATTGAGGTGGCTTCCCAGGAGCACACCGTAAGTGACCTGCCTGGCCCTGCTGGTGGGCTTCCACGTGGCTTTCTCCCTCTAGCTGTGACAAAGCCTGCTTTAGTGGCCATCCTTGGACAGATATTTCACACAGCTTCACACATGTCTGGAGAGAAATTCCTGCCGGCGGGGTCTGCTGGGTCGAAGGGTACATGTGCCTGTGTTTGTGTCCAGGGTGCCACGCTGGCCTCCAGAGGCGGCTCGGCGTTCAGTCTTCAGTTGGGGAGTTTGTTTTGCACCACTGCTCATTTACTATTGTGCATCCTCCATGCCTGAGGCGTCTCTCAGGTTGCGATCTGTTGCTGAAAAAGACTAAGCTTGTTGCCGGAACTGCTTGGCCTGTTTTGCTGGAGGCGCCTCTGCATCTGCCCGCGGTGCAGCCTTACAGCCCCGGTAATGGCGCTTTGTACCCAGGTGGAGGGAAGCTGTCGCAGCCCGGAAGAAGCTCCGGCGCCAGATGTGGGCCTTCCCTGCGGCCCCCTGCTGTGTGGACCTGAAGGACCGGCTGAGGGCGCTGGCGCCCAGCGCAGAGTGCCCCATCGCTGAGCAGAACCTGGCCAAGGGCCTCCTGGACCTGGGCCATGCCGGGAAGGTGGGCGTCTCCTGCACCAGGTCAGTGCGCAGCGTGCCCCGGGCCCCAGCTGGCTCTGTATGGAACGGGGGTTACCGGCTGCGTTTGCGGGGAACACGGGTGGAGTCAGAGAAGGTGAAGACAGATGTAGGACTGCATTTTTGTTTTGCCTTTTTCGACCACACCCGAAGCATGTGGAAGGTCCCAGGCCCGGGCCAGACCCGCGCCGCCGCAGAGCCGGCACTGGACCCTTTACCCGCTGCGCCACAGCGTTTCAGTGGCGGCCTCTCCCACCCCCTGCTCTTTCCCGCCCGTGCGCCTGTGGCGTGGCCCTTTCCCGCGCTCTTCCCGGTCCCCTGTGCGGGCCCAGCCCCCGGCAGGCCCTTGCTCCAGCTGTTGGGTCCTGGCTGCGCAGGGCTTGGCCTTGCTCTTCGGCGCAGGCTGCCGTCACCTCTGGAGGGGAGCCCGCTGTGCGGGGCCTGAGGAGGGTGGCGCCGAGGGTCTGCCGCGGCCGCTGTGCGGGCTCTCGAGGCCCGCCTTCCCCGCCCTGGGCTGTCACGAGGTGTTCTCTCGGAAAACCGCCTCCGCAGCTTGCACTCGGCTCTGACAGCCCCCGTGCGCTTGCCCAGACGCCTGGGCCTCTGCCTGCATCCCTCAGCAGGGTGGTGGCGGTGCTGGCCCGTCACACACGCGCCCTGCATGGTCGGGGCGTTCGGGCTTCTCTCTGGAGTCGAGGCTGCCTCACCGGCGCCAGCACGGTCCTCCCCGCGGCCTCCAGCCCGGGCCCCTCCCCGGCGGTCTGCCATCCCGCACGCTGACGCCTCCCTTCGTGCGGCTCTTCCCCGTGTCCCCAGCTCAACACCGGACCCGGTCCTCGCCCAGCCTGCCCCTCAGCGCTGTGGCTCACAGGAGGCCAGCCTGTCCTCCCCGGCTGGGTCACACCTGGACTCGGGCCCAGCGCCCTGCATCTCCACACTCGCCACCTGCGACGCCAGCCCTTCTTTCGGGGCCACCTGTGTGTCTGCCAGCTTCTGCCCTTAGCCCTCGACCCCCACCCCCGTGTCCTCACCACCACCCCTGGCTGACATTCCTCCCCTGCTCTCTGAGTCATTCTGCAGTGGCCCACACCCTACCCTGTGGCCTCCTCCCTGTCCTCGTCCTGGGGACACGCCAAGCCCACTCCTGTCCCCAGAAATCTTCATGCTGGCTCCCCTTACTCCCTTCAGGTCTTTGATCACGCTTCGCCTCTGACCATCTGTGAAAGTTCAAGCCCACACGCCCGCCCCCCGCTTACAGAGGGCCTTCTCTCCCTGTGATCGCGCGTGTTCTAGAAAGGCAGCGGTTCTGTCTCTTTACTGCTGATGTCCCCTGGCCGGCACGCAGAAGAGAACTGCTTGGTTTTGTGGAATGACCAAGTCCTCTGACTAAACCATTTCTGCATCAGGAAGTTTCTTGGCCTCCTAATATTCGCCCCCAGGAGACACGCACTTCAGTTGCTTTGCGTTCAGAGCGTCTGTCGCCGCCCCTCAGCCCCGCCCCGGGCCCCGAGCCAGCCTCACGTGGGCGCCGTGTTCTTTCTCGGCAGGTTACGGCGGCTCAGGGACAAGACGGTGCATCAGATGAAGGTCCAGCACTTCCACCAGCAGCTGCTGAGGTCTGTCCCGCCTCCCGCGGATCCCGCCCCTGCCCCCTGCCGGGGGGGGGGGCACGCGCGGGGCCTCACCTGCGGTGCTCTGTCCCTTCCAGTGACGCAGCGTGGGCGCCCTTGGACCTGCCGTCCCTCGTGGCCGAGCACCTCCCTGGGCGGCGGGAGCGCGCGTTTTGGAAGCTGGTGCTGATGTTGCCTGATGGAGAAGAGCAGTCCCCCGGGAGTCCCGGCAGGTCAGGGAGGCTTCCCGCCGCGGGCGCGGTGCTGAGCAAGCGGCCTGGGAGTGGGGGGCCTCCCAGCGTGCCGGGCGGCGCTCCCCTCGCACTGGGGACCTGATGCCGTCTTCGCGATGCCAGCCTTGCAGGCGCTTTTATTTGCGATTTGAAGCTGATGCTTTGGGTTATTCACATTTTTATTGTGTACACTTGGCAGCAGTCTTTGTCCAAAAGCTTTTGCTTTTTTTTTTTTTTTTTGGTCTTTTAGGGCCGAACCCGTGGCATATCCCAGGCTGGGGGGTGAATCAGAGCTGTAGCCGCCGGCCTTCGCCACAGCCACAGCAACGCCAGATCCGGGCCACGTCTGCAATCTCCAGCACAGCTCATGGCAATGCCAGATCCTGAACCCACTGAGCAAGGCCAGGGATCGAACCCGTGTCCTCATGGTTACTAGTCAGATTCGTTTCTGCTGAGCCACGGTGGGAACTCCTGTCCAAAAGCTTTTAAGGCCTGATTGTGATTTAAAGCTCTGCTGAGGTATATGGATTAGAACCTGCTTGACTTTAGACTCCTGGGGAAGACAGTTTAGTTTGTTTGCTATAGTTCCATTTTCTTCCTTCGGAAGAAAACTTTTGGCATTTAAAAAAAAAATCCAGAAAGTTGACATGGCATCATTGCTGTAACCAGATTTCTTCCAGAAGCTATACTTTCAAAGCAACTACAGAACATTTTACTCTTCTTTTTTAACAGCTTTTTAGGACGTAATTCACATATAAATTTCTCCCATCTGTAGTGTACATTTCATTGGTTTCAGTATATTCACAAGTTGTATAACCATCACTATCTAATTGCTTAACTTTTTTTTTTTTTTGCCTTATCCAGGGCCACACCCGTGGCATATGGAGGTTCCCAGGCTAGGGGCCTAACAGGAGCTGTAGCCGCGGCCTTCGCCAGAGCCACAGCAACGCGGGATCCGAGCCGCGTCTGCAACCTACACCGCAGCTCATGGCAACGCCGGATCCTTAACCCACTGAGCGAGGCCAGGGATCGAACCCGCAACCTCATGGTTCCTAGTCAGATTCGTTAACCATTGAGCCACGACGGGAACTCCGAATTGCTTAACTTTTTTAACCTGAGAGGAAATGCCATGCCCATTAGCAGTCACTCGCAATTCCTTCCTGCCCTCAGCCCCCTGACAGCCACTAATCTATTTTTTGTGTCTACGCATTTGCCTCCTTTGGACGTTTCAGATAGATAGAGCATGGGAGTGTGTTGTCTTCTATGACTGGCATCTTTCACTTAACATAGTGTTTTCTAGGTTCATTCATGCTGTAGTGTGTATTAGTCCTGCATTCTTTTTTGTGGCTGAATAATATTTGACTGTATGAATGCACATTTTATTTTTTTGTTCATCAGTCAATGGGCATTTGTGTAGTTCCGCTTTTTGGTTATTGTGAATAATACTTCTGTGAACATTCATATGTAAGTGTTTGTGTGGACATAAGTTTGCAATTTTCGTGGTTACGTACCTAGGAGTGGAATCGCTGGGTGGTATGTAAACTCTTAAGGACCTTTTCTATGGCTCAGGACCTTTTCTTAGTGGCTCAGAATCTTAAATCATATTAGAATGGGAACCCTCTCCTCTTATCCAAACGTATAACCCAGTAGAGTTCCTAACTCCATTTAAAAATCAGAGCCTGCTATGGCTGTGGTATAAGCCACAGCTGCAGCTCTGATTCGACCCTTGGCCTGGGAACTTCCATATGCTGTGGGTGTGGCCCTAAAAAGACAGACAAACAAACATAGGCTGCTTTGTTCAGATCAGCTGCACTGTAGGTTTGGGTATTTGTGGATTTACAACTGTGTGGTATTTCTCCTTGTAGTTCAAACTGAGAAACAGACTCTCCTTCAACTTATTTTATTTTATGCACAGAATTCTAGCAAATTGGTTAAAAGTCAAGTTCATGGGAGATGATGCCTCAGTGGATGATGTTGGTGGGATTCAGACACTCGCACTGTTTAACACGCTCAGCAACAAAGGGGATCAGACAGTTTCTATCAGTGTGTGCGTAAAGGTGAGTGACAGTCATTTCCTGTTTGCATCCACTCCCAGCCATCATTGGAATCACATAACTTCCCTGAAGTGGTTTTTGAAATAATGTGGCAAAAGCAGAAGCAGGCGTCTCATCTGCTCGTCCCTGCGTTGTGGTGGCACCTCAGGGACACCTACTGGGTCTGAGAGACCAGGCTGGGTTCCTATGAGTGCAGAGCGTCTTAACTGTCTTGGGTCATGGACCTCTCTTTGAGAACTTGGAGAAAACCCAGAGCTCCCCTGAAAAATGTGTATATGCCCCCATGCGTTCTGCACACCATTCCGAAGCCCAGAACTCCATGGGCCTCTGGTAACGAACCCGAGAGAGATGAGGGCCGGCGTTACACAAAAATGCAGTGGCTGTTGCCTCTCACATGATTGGCAACTGCTGGCATCTTTGTTAAAATAGCTTCCTGATACATCAGGTCTTACCAAAAGGTTTTTAATTCTACTCGGTTTTTATTTTTGTCTTGTTTTGTTTTTAATGGATGCACCCACGGAATATGGAAATTCCTGGGCCAGGGACTGAATCTGAGCTATGACTGCAGCCTTCGCCGCAGCTGCAGCAATGCCACGTCTTTGACCCACTGCACTGGCTGGAGAGCCAACCCTTGGCTCGGCAGCAACCCGAGCCGCTGCAGTCGGACCCCAACCCGCTGCAGCACAGGGGACGCCGGGTCTTTGCAGTTCTCCTTAAACTTAATCCCAGCTAGCACATAGGGCCAGCATTGGGCATTTCAGGTTAGTTGTTTTTGTTTTATATTCAAGTTGTCCTTGGTTTTTTTTTTTATTCTAATTTTTGTTCTTTACAGGTGTGTGTATAATACTGAGCTTAACTGGTTCCCTGAGAGATTCCTATTTAATGAGAACCCGTTTCCTCTTGAGATTCAAACACTGGAGGCGGGATTGTCGTAGGGGCCACTTGGGGCTGCACAGCCCACTAGGGCAGGCATGAGCTCTGCCGCCTCGGTCCCACCCAGCCGTCCCCATCTTCCCAGGCGGCGCTGTCGTTACCGTGTATTATCTCTGTAAGAGGGTCACATGTTGATGGCTGTTACCCCAGAACCAGCAAGTGTTCTTTATTTTTTCTGCCAGTAATAGTTGCTGCATTATCTCACTTAAGTGGTTTTATCTTTCATTAGTATTTGCCCAGATGGGCTGTACAAGTCTTAATAGAGGTTTCCAGATATTCTGTCATTTCACCTGACCCCTGCCTCTGAGAAGGTGCTGGCCTCCTGCTCCCTTCTGGGCTGGTAACGTGTCCTGGGGGTTTTTCCTTATTGCTGTTTTACCAGGGAGGAAACTGAGGATCAGAGGAGTTCAGGTAAACTGCCTTCGGCCTCCAGCTGCCCCAGAGGGCACCGGGCGCAGGGCCCCGGAGGATGGAGCGAGTGCTGCATCCCGAGGGCTTAGGACGGTGTCTGGCACAAACTGGGCGCTTCCTCGGGGCTGCCATTGGCAGCAGCAGCAGCAGTGAAATTTCTTGGTTTGGGCTCTTGTTTGTTGAAGCAAGTTTTCCATTTTCTTTCAAAGGAAGACAGCCTGGGAGGAGAGTTTTCTGAGTTCCTGCCTGTCTGAAAATGTATTTACCCTCATGTTTGCTTCGCAGTCTAGCTCAGTTTATAGAATTATGGGTTGAAAGTTGTTTCCCATCCAGTTTTGCTGCGCTGTCACCTGGCATCCGGCATTACTGCTGAGATGTCTGAAACCGTCCCTGTCCCTTTCTCTGTGGCTTCATTTTCCTCCGAGAGTCTGCTTTCGCTGCCCCCGGATCCCGAAAGTGCTCAGGTGTGCACGGCTGGTGCCCACCTCCTTCCCTCCCACCTGGGCGTGGTTGGTCCTTGTGGCTGGAGACTCTGGTTTCGCATCTGGGACATTTTTTGCATCTTGATGAAATCGGCCGTCCTTTTCTTTTTTCTGTTCTTTCTTGAACTCCTGTTTGACCTTATCAGTTGATCCGCTGTGTCTCTTAATCCTCTTTTCTATCTTGGTTTTGTTTGTTTTTGCCACACTTGCAGCATGTGGAGTTCCCAGGCCAGGGTCAGCCCTGCGCCACAGCCACACCCCAAGCCGCCACGGTGGCAGTGCCAGATCCGTAACCCTTGTGCCACAGACGGCTTCTTTCTTGTTTCTAACCACTGTGTTCCGGGAGGTTTCCAAATGCCCCGTTGCATCTTTAGCTAACATACGGACCACTGGTTTCCTTTTTCTCCCCCTTATTTGACTTCTTCATCTTGTGACGATGTCTGGGTGCCTCCTCAGAGGAGGCAGGATTATTACGTAAGTTTCTTCTGTCACGTGCATTACCTGTGTGCCCTGCGCTGCTGTTTCCCTGTCACGCCATTCTAGTCTCTCTCCTATGTTGGAGGCTCTCCTCGGACACTTCATCTGAGGCCGCCCGTGCCTGAGCGAGTCCCTGAAATGCGGCCCTAAGCTCGGTATTTGGGGTGTGGTGGAGGCACTGAAATGGCAAAGCCAGCTTTTCTGAAGGGGGCTCCAAATGTCAGATCTGGGTGTCTGCTCCCTTGTTCGGTTTCTCTGGAAAGGACTCATCTGCCGTCCTCCCCGGGCAGCTGCTGGTGCTCCCGGGGGAGGGGGGGGGCTGCCACTGCCAGGTCCCCTCACTGTGCCTGCAGTGGCCCCATGTTGGGATCCTCAGGGCAGGACACCAGCCCAGGGCCCAGGGGGCCGGGTCGCACTTAGTGGCCGCCTGCAGGTGGCAGCTGATCTGTGGGCCACTGCGCCACCTGTGACGTGTCCTCCGGCACCAAGCTGTGCCACTGGCCCCGGTGCCGCGGACCTGGGCGCTCAGGGCTGTGGCTGCTCTTCCAGCCCGTTCCCTTCTCGCTGTGTGTGCAGCCCCGGGTGTGGCTTCCTCTGCTGAGTGGTTGTTCCCTTCTCTGTGCTGCTTTCTAGAAATGGGTGGGCGTCTCTGTCTCCTGCTGGTTTGCCTTTCACTTTTCTGTCATTACCGGCTTACTTGCTTGTCTGCCTGTTTGAGGTAACTTCAGATTAAATTGCTCAAATGGTTCTAGCCAGAGGCGGAATTGTCTGTTGACCCCGCTGCTCCTTGAACTAATTCTTGGCCTCGTGGAGGGAGGCCAGCCTGCTGACATTCACTGTTGATTTGTCCCCTGGCGTGTCCATCTTAACGGTCTGGGCGCTGTTCCAGGTGGCCCACGGCGATCTTAGCGACTGGGCCCTCGATGCTGCGGAGACACAGAAGGAGCTCCTGGGAGCCAGCGGGCTGCTGCTGCTGCTCCCCCCCAAAGCGAAGAGCAAGGACCGGGTGGAGAAGGACGAGCGCTTGTTTTCGGCCTCCCTGCAGATCAGGCAGGTCCTGCTGGCCAAGCCCTACCAGCCTGCGCTTCCGCTGGTGATTCTCGTGCCCAGTCCAGGAGGAGATGCGGTGGAGAAGACAGTGGAAGGTGTGTGAAGGCAGTCCCGCTGATGAGGCTGCGTGTTTATTAGCGAGTGGGTGGAGCCTGGGGTCTGAGAACGAGTTGGCGGTGTGGCTTTGGGAATCGCATGACAGCAGCCCCCGCAGCGAGTGGGGCGGGGCGGGGCGGGCCAGCGCAGGAGATGCCTTAGAGTGTGTGCAGACCGCGCGCCCGAGACCGTGACCTCCACCTGTTTCTCTTAAAGGTCTGAGGCTGGAGAATTTGGTTTTCACTAATCTGATTTCAGACTATACAGTTATTGAGATCCCCGACTCCATCAGTGATTTACAAGGCACGACCAAGGTAAGGGTTCATCATTTTTAGAGGTCCAGCAGGGTATAGCAGATTCCTCCCATTTGCTCTACCTTGAATTTAGTGTATATGCTTACAGTTTTAATTTCATGTTTTGACAGGAAACTTTCTAAAAACATAAGCAGAAATCAAAAGACAAAATTTGCCCGTAGTCCTGCTATCTGCAACAAATTAAATTGTTCATATAAAATTTTTTAGAGGTTTTATTGTTATGTATTTAAAAAATGACCGTTCTTGTCTTATATCTGAATGTCAGATATATAATCATTTTTGTAGGGTGGTTGTCCTTGGAATATGAAGAAATAATGTTATCAGAGGTTTCCTTAAAAAAGGAAAGTATGTGCTGACAATTATATTTAGGAAAGGAAGTGCTGGGAATTAAAAGTAACTTCAGGGAGTTCCCATTGTGGCTCAGCGGTAACGAACCTGGCCAGTATCCATGAGGACGCAAGTTCGATCCCTGGCCTTGCTCAGTGGGTTAAGGATCCGGCATTGCTGTGAGCTGCAGTGTAGGTCGCAGACGCAGCTCGGATTCTGAGTCATAGCTGCTGTGGTTGTAGGCCGGCAGCTACAGCTTCAAGTCGACCCCTAGCCTGGGAACTTCCACATGCCGCAGGTGCAGCCCTCAAAAGACAATAAATAAATAAAAGTTTAAAAAGTAAAGTGACTGCAGGAAGAAAGATAACCAGGGGATGTGAAAACATCCGGCACGCAGCAAAGCTGTTAGTCCTTCCACGGACGGAAAGGTGTGGTTCCCTTTCTGTGTGCGGTGAAGAGGGCCAGCGGGGCTGGTCTCCCCTGGGCCCCAGGCCTTCCAGGGGCTTCCTGCAGCAGACACTCCGTGGGGGGCAGGGGGAATGGGAGCCCTTCTTGGGGGTCCCTACTGTGTGGGTCTCTGGGGCCCTGCGAGGCCAAACTCAGTGGCAGAGGAAGCTTTTGCTCCCCTGCCTGCCGCGGCGGAGATGCTGCCGCGGCCCAGGAGGGCACCTTCCGGAACCCTGAAGCCAGCCTGAGTTGTTTGACCAGCTCTCTCCCAACTGTCTTTGCTTCTCAGGTTTCACAGGCTGTGCGGTGGCTGGCCTCCCACTGTCCCTGTGCCCTTGACCTTTGCTCCCAGACCCTCCTTCAGTACGTGGAAGATGGGGTTAGCAGGGAGTTCAGCGGCCGGTTTTTCCATGACAGAAGAGAGAGGCGGCTGGGCGGCCTGGCATCGCAGGAGCCTAGCGCCGTCATCGAGCTGTTCAACAGCGTGCTGCACTTCCTGGCATCCGTGGTGTCCTCTGAGTGTCTCTCTGAGCTGTCCTGGCCTGTCACCGAGTTTGCCGAGGCAGGGGGCAGCCGGCTGCTTCCTCACCTCCACTGGAACACCCCAGAGCACCTGGCCTGGCTGAAGCAGGCTGTCCTCGGCTTCCAGCTGCCGCAGATGGACCTTCCGCCCCCGGAGGGTGCGTGCTTGTCTGGAGGGTCACGGGCTGGGGGCAGTGTGGGAAGGCCGGATCCCCGTGCCCTTTCTCACCACGGAGACAGTCCGGCAGGTGTCGGGTCCCTCCGCTGTGCACCCCAGCCGTGTGTTCACCTGCTGGCACTTGCCTTTGGGTTCCGGAGTCAGAGGAGCTGGGGGGCTGTCCGGTGGGGGTGCTTGGCCCTTCCCCGCCAGCTGCGCTCAGCCCCGTGAGGGAGGGGGCGGCCGGTGTCAGGAGGGGTGTTGAACCCAAAATCCTGAGGTTTCTGAATAAACAGCAGGCTGTCCTGCCTGTGTCGTGGGGTCCGACTGTGTAGTCCTGTCCCCCGTGCCGCTGCTCTGCCGGGCCGGGGCCCTCAGAGCTGCGCTAACGCCAGGGCTCCCTTTTTGTCGAAGACGTTTCTTCTGTGGCTCCGGCTGGACCGGGCGAGGCCTTCGGGCTGCTCTGGGGCATCTCCGCCGGCCCCTGTCTGTGCTGACACTGCCAGGAGGGACAGGGCTGTTTGTGCTTATGCGTGCACCCCCTGGCCTTGGCAGGGCCTTTCTCCTTCGGACCGCGTGGGACAGAGGCTCGGGCTTCCTTCTGAATCTGAGGCACAGGCTCTAGTAGGCCTGACAGACATTTGTTACTGAAGAAACCTGAAGGAAAATAATGTGCGTCGTGCAAATCCTCTGCTGTGAGCTACGTCGGGGCTGCCTGAGAGAAGCCAGTGCCTCTGGGACCAGACGTCCCTCTGTGCTCGGTCAGGTGCAGGTTCCTGGCTGTACCCACTGGCTTCTGTGATCAGAGCCTCTAGCATGGACCCTCTGTTGTGTGCTTTTTTTTTTTTTGTCTTTTTGCCTTATCTAGGGCTGCACCCGCGGCATACGGAGGTTCCCAGGCTAGGGGTCTAACAGGAGCTGTAGCCGCCGGCCTTCGCCACAGCCACAGCAACGCGGGATCCGAGCCGCACCTGCGACCTACACCACAGCTCATGGCAACGCCGGATCCTTAACCCACTGAGCAAGGCCAGGGATCGAACCCGCAACCTCATGGTTCTTAGTCAGATTCGTTAACCACTGAGCCACGATGGGAACTCCCGGGTGTGCGTTTTCACCTGGGTGACCGCCCCCCTTTCCTGGACGTGGGAGGGAGCGACGCCCTCCCCCACAGCCGTGGTTCTGTACGGAAGGGTGAAGCCGACTTGTCGGCTGGCGGTCGTCTGCTCCCAGGAAGAGCAGGGGCAGGGCCGCGTCACGTAGATCACCGCCGGTAACCCCCGGGCACTTTCTCTGCAGCGCCCTGGCTCCCGGTGTGCTCGATGGTCACCCAGTACGCCTCCCAGATCCCCAGCTCGCGCCAGACGCGGCCCGTCCTGCAGTCCCAGGTGGAGAGCCTGCTCCGCAGCACGTACCGCAGGTGGAGGGGCAGGAGCCCGTCCCCGGGCCAGGGGTCGGGGCCCTCTGTTGCCGAGATCCCATGGGACGATGTCATTGCTTTGTGTATCAACCACAAGCTGAGGGACTGGACGCCCCCCAGGCTTCCCGTCACATCAGGTAGTTAGCGCTCGGCACCGTGGAGCCGCTACTGACACGCGACTCTCCCGGTCCAGCGTCAGCAATGTTTGTTTGCTGTCTGTTTCTTTCCCGAGGGCCTCGCCCTTCCTTCCCTCAGGGCCACACTTCCAGCCAGTGGTTCCAGGGGACCGTCACAAACACTGGCAAGAGCCCAGGTGGTTCCAGGGGAGCCCGCGCTCATGTCCCTGGAACAGGCCCCTAGGCTGGCTCTGAGTTCGAGAGGCTTCTGAGGCTCCACGCAGTCACTCTGGCCATTCTGGACGTGAATGACCCTGAATGACCCATAGATACTTGAAGCCTGTGAACACAGGAGTCACATGATTGTATGACTCTGATCAGGACTTGTCCTTAAGTCAGTAAATTTAAGCAAACGTCAGGTGGTCACTTGTTGCTCTTTTGATATTCTTTTCTCATCTTATTTTTATATTCTTTTTTTCAGAGGCGCTGAGTGAAGATGGTCATATATGTGTGTATTTTTTTAAAAATCATCTGAAAAAATATGACATTCCTTTGTCGTGGGAACAAGCCAGAATGCAGACGCAGAAGGAGCTACAGCTGAGCCAGGGCCGGTGAGATCTGTGTTCAGGGTGTGTTTCCGCCATCCCTCAGCCAGGAGAGGGGACTGTGCCCTCTTCCAGAGTGGACAGCGGCAGTTCGCCTCCTCTACCCAGAATCCAGCCTGTGGTAGGAAGAGCCCAACAAATACTCGAGTACGGTGCACCCCACGTAGTAGAAACCGGTCTAGAGAAAAGCGAGCCTTTCTCTTCATTTACTGGATAAATGTGGCCCTGAAGTCATAGCAGAGCCAGGAGAGTGCAGACCAAAGAAAGCTGACACCTTATCTCGCTTATACACCTGGTTCCAAAATGCTAAGTGAAATCTTAGCACGTGCAGTTTTGCATTTTACATAAAAAACCTCCCAGGAGTTCCCCGTGTGGCACAACAGGATCCAGGACGTAGGTTCAGTCCCCCAGCCCAGCATGGTGAGTTCACGGATCTGGTGTTGCCACAGCTGTGGTGTAGGTCACAGCGGCAGCTAGGATTTGATCCCTGGCCTGGGAACTCCATATGACGGTGGGGTGGCCAAAAAAAAAAAAAAAATAGAAATCACAAGCTCACTTTATATTATGCTAAACAATGTCAACAGTAGAAATCTATTCATGGAATTTGCTGTCATAACAGAAAAACAAGTCATTATTTTAGTAGGTGTTGAAATGCTTTCCTTGAAATGTATACCCATTCCTGCCCCCTCTCCCCAAGAAAAAAATTTATGCCCATTCCTGATACAATTTCTTATCAAACTTGGGTAAAAATTTCCTGAGCTTGATAGGCTCTCTACCATAACACTAGCAAAAACCCCCTCTTGCTTCTTGGTAAGACATTAGAAGCTGAAGTCAGAACCAGCCTTGAGGGTTCCTGGCGTCTCACTGCTGTTTGCGGTCGCCCTGGAGGCCCCGCCCACCTCAGGAATATAGACGCGGAGGCATAAATAGCGAGAGACAGACGATAAAATGGTCAGTTCAAGATAATCGTCCCAGACAATAAAATGGTCAGTTCAAGATAATCAGTAGGAGGAGTTTCCTGGTGGCTCAGCGGGTTAAGGATCCCGGTTGTCACTGCACTGGCTCTGGTTGCTGCTGTGGCTCGGGTTCAGTCCCTGGTCTGGAAAATTCCACATCCCACAGACATGGCCACAAAAAAAACGATTATCAGCAGACACAACCTTAGGACTCTTCAGCATTCAGCTGGGTGATCAGACAGATCAGCCAACCCCGTACAAAACCTCTCGTTCACAGCTGCAGCAAACCTAGAATGTGTGGACACAGACTGACCAGGAGGGGTGCTAAACCCCTGTGAAGGGGGCTCTCAGGGCCCTGACGGTGCAAAGAAAGCCTGAGTAAATGAGGGGCAGTCTTGGCTTTGTTGACCGGAGGATGCGGTGCTATAAAGCTGTCACTGCTTAAACTGCAAAGTCAAGACATTTCTAATCAAAACCACATAAGATTGTTTCCCCTTGGCCTTGACAAGTTAATTCTAAAATTCGTCCAGATGAAAAAACGTGTAGCAATTGCTGAGAAAATGTTGAATAACAAAAATTAGGAAGTTCTGCTCTGCCTGATGTCAAAGCATAAAAAAATAAAGTGACAGTGGACAAATGGGTCAGAACAGAAAGTGCAAGAACAGAACCACATGTGACAAAAGAACCTGCCAAACCAGGGAGATTAGTGGGGAGTAGACACTGGCACCTGTTTAGAAGAAACAAGATCCCCGTCTCCTGCTGCCACAAACATGACTTCCAGATGGATTCAGAACTAAATGCAAAAATAAGAACCTTGCCATTAGGGGGAAAAAGGGAATCGGCTGAGATCCCTGGAAAAAGGGGACGCAAAACAATAGAGAAGCTCCCGGAGAGCGAGCGAGCGGGAACTCCCCCAGGCAGAGGCCACCCCTCCTCGGCGCCGAGCCAGACCCTGAGCCCCGCTCGCTCAATGCCAGAGGAGCCCTTCCTCCTCCTCCCTGACCGCGCGTTTCCAAACATGTACTTACAGTCTGGGGATAAGGCCTTTCCACCCTCCTGCAAACAAGCCTCCCGCTCGGATTCTTCGCGTGCACGGCCGACGGAGGAGCAGCGTGGAGCGTGGCCGAGAGCGGCGGCTTCCCAGCCCGGAGGAGGCGCTGCTGCGCGGAGCCTCTGCCCAGGAGCCCCTGGTCCAGCGTCTGTCTAGCAGGCTGCTGCTGGAGAAAGAGGAGAGCACCAGGTGAAGCCCGATCCCCGGGGTTCGCGTGTCCTTTAGGCCACTTGATGCAGGGTTAGCAAGGGCCCCAGTGACGAGACTGTTTCCAGAAGGTGGCGGGTCAGCCGTGTGACGTGCGAACTCTTAGAGAACAGCGGCTATGCTGTTTTTCTATTCAAAATAGGGTTCTTCGATTGTTTATTACTTAGGGTTCCACGCTGCGGGTGGGCAGGAGCTGCACAGACCCTCCTCTGCCTCTCCCGCCATCCTCACTGATGGTTTTACTGAGAAAGAGAACCAGCCAGAGAGGAGTTCACACGGTGACCTCATGCCTCCCCCCGGCATGTCCCCTCCCCGTGCTGTCCGCCTGTCGGCAAGGTCAGCCCTCCCCTGACAGCCACTCGAGGACGCGCATCCACCGAGAGGCATTCACTCGCTTCTGTGCAGATCTGAGACCTGGCCGTCCCTCCCTATCTCGGCCTCATTCCCTCTCTAGTCACCACCTCCCTTTTTGCTCCCTTAACAGTGAACTCAAAACAGCAGCATCTCATTCTCCGGTCCTCTTCCTCGGCCCTCCCACCCCCGCCCCGTGTCCGCTCAGGTCAGGGTCACTGCAGTCTGCACATAGTTGAACGGACCGCGAACCCCAGGCCCCAGCAGCCCCACACGTGCCCCAGCCCCACCTGCCCAGGCTCTCTCTCTAAGTCTCTCCTCTGTGCTCTCTGCGTCCACTCCCCAGTGATTTCATCCAGCTGAATGGATTTGTAACATCAGTATTCTGACAGCTCCAAATTTATATCTCAGACCCTGAGATCTCAGTCTCTGAACTCCAAATTTGAATATCCCAGCTCTTCCTTGAAGTCTTCATTAGACATCTCTTGGATGCCCGGTAGGCATCGAAAAGCTAACACATCAAATCCAAGTGCCATTCTGCCCCAGCCAGCCCCTCCTCCGGTGGTCTTCAGAGTTGGTGGTGGCACCATCCATCCAGCTTCCAAGGCCAAATTCCCCGGAATCATCCCTCCACATCCAGTGCACCCACAGATCCTACTGCCTCTATTCAAAATGTATTTTCAGAATCCGAGACTGTCACTGTGGCTCAGAGAGTTAAGAACCAGACATAGCGTCCGTCAGGTTACAGGTTTGATCCCTAGCCTCACTCAGTGGGTTAAGGATCCAGTGTTGCTGCAAGCTGCAGCATAGGTTGCAGATGCGGCTCGGATCCCGTGTGGCTGTGGCGTAGGCCGGCGGCTACAGCTCCGATTCAACCCGTAGCCTGGGAACCTCCATAGGCCACAGGTGCGGCCCTAAAAAAAAAGAAGAGAAAAGACAAAATATGTTTGGAATCGGACCATTTTTGCAGTAGCCTGTAGTCTAGCCTTAGCAGAGCTGGGATGAGCCTTTCAAGTGTGAGGCAGAGGTCTCGTTTCTGCTTTGCTCAACCTTCCAGTGGCTTCCTCTCACCAAACCAGAGGCAGAATCCTCACAGGTGGCGGAGGCCGTGTGATCCCCCTCCCTCATGCCGCAGGCCAGGCAGTTCGCAGGCGCCTTGGCATCGCTCTTCCTCCGCCTGGGGCTCCCCAGCCACCTCCTGACACTCCCTTGGCTCGCCTTGCACTCACTGCCGGTCTCTGCTCTCGCCTCGCAGCCAGACTTCCCTGTCTCCTGGGCTCTGCTTTGTCTTTCTTATCTTCAGAGGTCTGCCTTGTCACCTGCTCTTGTCACTAAAGTGTAAACTGCCTGCAGCTGGGCCTTGTTTGTTTTGTTTCAGTGCTGTGTCCCTGGTACCCAGGGCGGCGGCTAGCGTTTAGTGGGGACTGGAAAAATATGTGTTGGAAGAATGAATGAATGTGTCATTATTTCTAAAAGTAGATATTTCTAGGTCTGTATCATTTAAGCAGTTTGGATCAGATTGTTTTTCTTGAAAAGACAAGATTATGGAGTGGATAGCTCTAGAGTGTGATAGGTGGCAGTGGGATGTTATTTTGGGTTAATTTTAAACTATAGGCAGCAATCCATACATTTGGATAATGCAAAGAGATACAAATTAATTATAGACACATACTGCCAAAATAAACCAGAGAAGATAAACCAAATGAGAGAATGAGGAATAATTTTAAAACACATGTAAAAGCTTTATTTTAGATAAATGTCATCTTGTTAAATATAAATCAAATTTATAAGTTAAAGAGGATTTTAAATTTTTTAAAAGAATACTTTTCTGCTTCTCAGTTGATATTGTAACTTAGTTCCACCCTTAGTAAAAAGCAAAACTGGAAAACATTTGAAGTGTTTATAGGAGAAAAGTGATCAATTTTTGCCAAATGTTTCAGGTTTGAAGATCAGCTGCAGCAGTGGCTGTCAGAAGACTCAGGAGCATTTTCATGTTCAGCTTCCCTTCCCCTCTACCTTCCTCAGACTCTGGTGTCTCTGCCTCAGACTCTCCCTGGGATAAAAACCTCTACACCTGTTAGCCCTCAGGTGAGAAGAGAGTACGCTTGGCGTTTATGTTAGAATTAAAGACTGAGAGAATAGCTGGGGAAAAGGAAATGTCTTGATTTGTCATCGGATGTTATCATGACAAGTAAATTGTTAGTTTAAATTAGATTTTTTTTTTTTTTTTTTGGTTTTTAGGGCCACACCCGCAGCGTATGGAGGTTCCCAGGATAGGGGTCTAATCAGAGCTGCAGCTGCCAGCCTATGCCACAGGCGTTGGGCCAGATCCAAGCCGCATCTGTGACCTATACCACAGCTCATGGCAACGCTGGATCCTTAACCCACTGAGCGAGGCCAGGGCTCGAACCTACAGCCTCATTGTTCCTAGTCGGATTCATTTCCGCTGTGCCACGACGGGAACTGCCAAGTTAGATCTTTTCTTAGCTTAATCAGTTAGTGTTATAGTGGCCCAACTTGAGTTTTCCGCTTGTGAAATGAATGAAGAATGGGATTGAAACATATTTAAGAACTGAACAAAACCCATAGCCATGTGCTCACGTGCAGTAAAGCATTGAGAAGAATGACAAAGGGTGACAACAGTGGTTTGGATTATGGAGCACATACTGTGCAAGCTTGGTGTCACCCAGGCCTCCCTTCCTGGGATTAACATCAGATAGCTGGTGCTTGGCTAGCAGTCTTCTGGGGAGGGGAGCCACCGTTTCGGGGTTCTCTCTCGGGTGACCGCTAACACACAGCCTCCTGGAGGAGCTGAGATGAGAGTGACATCCGTGCTGTGGCCTTCACAGGCACCTGGGTGACCACGCCTGGACCGGGGCTGCACGTGGGCCTGTGCTGTGGGCCACTGCAGACAGAACCGGGCCTGGGGCTGCGCATCAGTCGAGCAGCAGCAGGGCCAGCTCGCCTCTCCCCGCCTCATCTGACCCCCGTGCACTGGTGTGGGGGGTCAGCCCCTGGGCCCGGACGCCACCCGCTCCACGCTGGTGTCACCCAAGCCCCCCTTTGTAGGATTAACTTGCTCTGGGGAAAATGAACTAGGAGCACAGAAGTCAAGGGCCTCACCCAAGAATGTTCAGCTGGGCAGTGGCAAAGCTGCTTTTCAGCCAGGCCCAACTGGCTCCAAAGCTCCAGACCTTTCTACCTCACCATCCTTCCTTCAGTGGTGAAAGAAACAAGAGCAGAGTTTGAATCATAGATACGCTTAATGCTGGGCAGGTAAAATGTGTGCCCCTGTATTGACTTTCAGGAAGCCCTTCGATAGAGAAAAACAAATTAAAATGACATACTGTTTCCAATTATAAGTTTGGCAGATACTTAAAAATATTTATACCCTGTCACTTAACAATTCTGCCCTAAAAAAATTACTGTATATGACAATAATTAATGTATTTTTGTTCACTATAGTATTAATTATATGCATAAAAGTGGAAACTGAATATCCAAATGCGAGAGTCTGATTGATCAATGACAGTATATATGATGGAACGGTTTGTAGCCCTTGATAAATGATATTTTATAAAAATGACAAAGTCGTTTATGGTAGAATCAGAAGTGAAACATTCCATGTGCAGATGGTGCCAGCTATACGTGCTGGAAGGGGCTGGAAGGATGTATGATAGATCCTAAGAAAAGGGTGTGTTGAGCCCAGCAGGCCCCAGAAGAGGTTTTTTGACATGAGCCAGATCTAGTGCCTTGAGAGAGAATATATCTTGGTTTATGAATATCCCCAAATTATTTTTGATTTCCTTCTTGTTCAAATAGAATGAAAGGACAGGGGAGCGACTGCGTGTGTCAGAGGCAGGGGGCACATCTCTGACCGGACGGCTGAAGCACCTAGAGCGGCTGATCCGGAGTGCAAGGAACGAGGAGGCTGCCTCAGAGCTTCATCTCTCTGCGCTCCTGGACATGGCGGACATTTGAGCGGCTGGACCTGAGAGGGGGAGGCTCTCCCAGAGATTTTCTTTTACTCAAGATAATGTTATTTGCAGATGCTCAATGCATGTTGGAAGTGTGATTATTAATCATGCAAGTAAACCATTGGAATATCTAATGAGGTCTTTCTCAGTTTTCAGAGCGAAAGGCGTTTCTTCCTGTGTAATGTCTTTGATACCCTTCTCTGTGCTCACGACCTCTTCTGACTGTGCACAGACACACGCTCTTGCACTTCTGTGTGCAACAGCGGTCACTCGATGTCTTAGCAGAAGTTACATCCTTGATGTGCACAAAATCATTAGTGCAGGGAACGACTTCCACCGGGCCTGCCCAGCTCACACCTCAGAGAGCCAGCTGTGCGTGTACGTAGCTCTCTGACACATGGGGCACGCGCCGGGACTGGAAGCAGAGGAAGACCAGCGGGCTGGGCGGAGGAGAGCAGCGCTCCTGGAGAGGGATGCAGGGGAGCTGAGGTGGAGGCGCCAGTTTGCTAGTTCTGCCAAGGGAGGGGCCAGGCCAGAGCCCTTCGCTGCCTTCCTGTGAGGCCGTGGGAACCAGCCATTGGAGGATGCTAGGCAGAGGAGAGATTTGGTCACATTTTATTTTAAAAATTGCATGTGGGGAACGTCAGCAAGACAAGGCATGAATCTCTAGAGGGGGTTGCCGCAGCCATCGAGTGAAAGGGGAAGGGTCTGATCTTGACCTGAGTCTGCTGCGGCTGGTATGGGGAGGGGCAGTTGAGCCGTATACAGAGGAAGGTATTCACAGACCTGGTGACGCTGAGTCCGGTCATCAGTCCAGACTGGCCCGCAGGATCTCCCTACCAAACCCTCTACCCCCTAGATTCTCTGAGAAGACTATTTCATATCTCGTTCTCTTCAAATCTACACCACTCCTAGATGATGCCTTGCTTATTTCACTGAGGAAAAAAAAAAAAAAAGTTACTAGGAACAGAACTTCCTGAGCCTTGTAACACCAAATCTGCAAGCCAAACCCTTCCTCCCCAGAACAAACTCTGATCAACTTTTAAAGGAATCTCTTCAGTGAGTAACTTCATGTTTGTCAGTAAAGACTTAGGAGCTCCCACTGTAGCACAGTGGGTTATGAATCTGACTGCAGTGGCTCAGGTTGCTATGGAGGTGCAAGTTTGATCCCTAGCCCAGAAAAGTGGGTTAAAGGATCCAGCATTGCTGCAGCTATGGTGTAGGTCACAGCTGCAGCTCAGATTCACTCCCTGGCCCAGGAACTTCCATATGCCATGTGTGGAACTGTTTAAAAAAAAAAAAAAAGACTTATGCAATGCTGTTTCTTAATCTTTATTTTAGATATTATCTACTGATTTCCAATAATAGAAAACGAGTCACCTCTCTTATACTCTGCAAGGTATGTCACCCACACATGCATACTATATTTCCTCTCCCACTAGCATCCCAAAACAGTGTAAGATGTTAGCTGAAATATGCATTCGGAGTTCAGTATGACTATATTAATGCTGTTTGCTACTGGTTTATTTTTTACAGCTGCACCTGTAGCATATGGAAGTTCCCAGGCCAGGTGTCAAATCAGCGCTGCAGCTTCAGGCCTATGCCACAGCCACGACAACACAGGATTCAAGGCTCATCTGTAACCTACGCAACAGCTTATGGCAACACCGGATCCTTAACCCACTGATCAAGGCCAAGGATTGAACCTGCATCCTCACCAAGACAACATCAGGTTCTTGACCTGCTGAGCCACAGTGGGAACCCCCTGTACTGATTTATGATTTCATTTCCTTTAGGTACAACTTTCTGTTTTTCCTGAAGTCAATTGCCTTGTTTTTCACTTGCTTGGTTCTCTGTATTCCTAGCTCTGCTTAACCCAGACCTGTCCTCACCAAGTATAAAGCTTCTCCCAACATTGTCATGTGCATCAGGTAATGTGCTAGCTTCATTTTCTTTTGGAAATGACCCTCTGGGAAACCATCTTTGTGACACAGCTGGATATTTCTTGGATTCTGAGTTACACTATTTTCTTCTTCCTTGGTTTGCTTTCTCATTTGATGGAGCTCATCTTTTAACAGCCTTCTGAGCTTGCATATCTAAAATGTCTTTATTTCTACCCTTATATATTAGATTCTTCATTTGACTGGAAATAGAATTTTAAATTGGAGATCTTTCCCCTGTAATTTTGTTTGTTTTTTGTTGCTGGAAGTTTTTAAGATCATCTCTGTCCTTGGTAGTCTCAAATTTCTCCACAACATGCGTGATGTATTGGTCCCCTCCCCTAGTCCCTGTTTATTGTGCTGGGCAGACAGTAGTGCTTTTTTACTGTAGTTATTGCTATGTAACAAACCAACCAAGCAACTATAGCTTAAATTTGGGAAGGGTAGGCTGGGCAGCTTTCTCTTAGGAATTCCATGCAGTTTCAGACAGGTATTAGCTGGGACTGGGGTTATGTGAAGTCTTGACTAGACTGGATGGATGTCCAAGACAGCTCACTTACAAAGTTGGCCGGTGATGCTGCAATGGCTGGTTATGTAGCTAATGGCTCAGCTGGGGCTTTCAACCTGCGTGGCCCTGGGTGTCCTTACTGTGTGGCTTGGCTTCCTCACAGCAAGGTGGCCTCAGAAAGGACTCCTCACATGGCATCTCAGGGCTCTAAGTGCAGGTACTCTAGTGAGCAAAATGCAAGCCCAGCTTTGGAATCTGTGCAGGATCACTTCTACTGCATTGATTTAATTGGTTATAAACATCTGGTTATAGATTCAAGGGATGGGACATAGGTCCTATTTCTCAATGGGGACGAGTGCTAAGACCACACTGTAGAAGAGCCTCTGAGCTGGGAGATGTTGCAGGTGTCTTTGAGAAACATCTTCCCATGCTTTTTTTTTTGTCTTTTGTCCTTTTTTCAGGGCCGCACCTGTGGCATATGGAGGTTCCCAGGCTAGGAGTCTAATCAGAGCTGTAGCTGCCAGCCTATGCCAGAGCCACAGCAACGCCAGATCCGAGCCTCGTCTGCAACCTACACCACAGCTCACGGCAACATCGGATCCTCAACCCACTGAACAAGGCCAGGGATAGAACCCACAACCTCATGGTTCCTAGTCGATTTGTTTCTGCTGTGCCACAATGGGAACTCTTCATGCTTTTTTAATCTGGAATTTTCCCCACAATTCTGGGAATTTTTGGAAACTGTTTAACACAATCTTCCCCTCCACTATTTCCCTCTGGAACTCCTAACATTCAGATGTTTGACCACCTGTATTGATGCTCCAATTTTCATTTTCTTCAGTTTTTACTCTCTTTATCCATTTATGCTACTTTCCTAAAATTTCTCTATTTTATCTCCATTATAGTGACTTTAATGTTATAGTGACTTTAAAACTGCTTCCATTTTGTGAATCTCTATGTTGTACACCTAAAACTTACGTAATATTGTACACCAACTATAATGTCAATGAAAGTCTTTAAAAACCTGTGAAGAATTGCGGTATTTTTAACTTAAGAATCTTTTTTCTTAATGTTTCATATTTAGAGAGTCCTGTTCATGCACTCATTTATTTGGTATATACTTTTGGAGTGTTTACTATATGCCAGGCATTATTCCAGGTGCCAGAGATATGGCAACAAATGAAACAAATTTCAGCCCTTACAGGCCTTATATTTAGTGAGGAGATAGGCAGTAAATAAGATAAATATGCAAAATGTTTGGTATGCTAATTGGTAATAAGCACAGAAAAAAATAAGGCAAGGAGGGAAAGAGTATGTTCCATGGTTCTTATTTCATTGGTGAAACAGTCTATCTCTGTAAGGATTTGTTTTTGTCAGAGTCATCTTCCACAACTTCCAGTCATCTCTGTTTCTCAACATTTCCTTTTTCTGTGTGTTTCGTTGCCTTTCATGGTAGAGGTTTTCCTCCAATATCTGGCTCATGTAGCCAATGGAACCCTGAGGAGCTTGCTGGAAATTCTGTGCCAACCGGTATATCCTGCCAGCTGATAGGCTTCTCTGCTTTTCTACTGGGTCCCAGCTGCCAATGTTTGCAGGGTTTTTTTGGGTGCTATTTACTCCTATTGCCTGAAGCTCTATGGCTGAATGGGGGAAGTGGGACCCCTACACGAGTGGAGACTTTCACTCAGCTTCCCTACTTTCAGCGGCCCTCAAGCTATCCCTCGTGCCCGAGTTCACACCTGCTAACTCAACTGCTTCAGGCTTCCACCCAGGTAGGGGATCTATTATCACACTTCCTTTTTTTTTTTTTTGCTTTTTAGGGCTGCACCCGCGGCATATGTAAGTTCCTAGGCTAGGGGTCCAGTTGGAGCTACAGCTGCGGATCTATACCACAGCCACAGCAAAGTGGGATCTGAGCCACATCTGTGACCTATACCACAGCTCGTGGCAATGCCCGATCCCCGACCCACTGAGCAAGGCCAGGGACTGAACCCTCATCCACGTGGATACTAGTCAGATTCATTTCCACTACACCATAATGCAAACTCCCTGTCACACTGCTTTTGATTCAAGCTTTATGCTAGTTTTAATTTCTGCACCTTCCTGGGGTTCGTAAGAACAATCTCTGTTCTTAATGGCTTCACCCCTGTACGTGGGGTTCAGCTTCCTCTAGCTTGCTAAGTCAGTTACAGCTCCTCTTTACATTCCTGGCCTCTCTAAATTTGTTGACCTCTCTTATTTACTGGTGCTTCCTCTCCCATTCTTTTACTGTGCATTTTTATCTCTTTTATTTATGTAAGTAGGGTTTATGTGGAAAATGGAGATCAATGCCTATACTGTCTGACATGTGTAAGTGGAACCTCCCCATCCTCACCCTTTTTAACTGCTACTGGTCTTTTCTTCTCACATCTCCTGAGACTGTCAGTCACCAGCAAGTTGTCTTGCCACATTTAGTTACCAATTCTCAGACCTCATTTTACAATCCCTTTAAAACCTCTGCACAGACCACCATTCTTCACTTGGCTTCCCTGACTTCACATTCCCCTAGTTTTTCTTCTTTCTGTAGCCACTCCTTCCTCTATACTAGAAGTGACTGGTGCCCCAGGACTCATCCTGGAACTTCTTCTTTGGAATTCTCACACCCTAGTTGATTTCATCCAATCTTATGTTCACAGACATCAACTGAAACAGACCAAATTCTTCTCTCTTGAATATCAGCCTATTCAGCCTATCCACTTGAATGTCTAACAGGCGTTACTGTCCTAATGTGTCATTAATCTAAGTTGAAAATTTCCCCCAAACCTTCTCTACTTTAGTAAATGACACTACCGTATGTCCAACCATTCATGCCAAAAACCTCTGTCCTCTGTGTCCTGTTTATCAAACAAGCCAGAATTGGTAGGGTACGAGAGAGAAGATTTGTCTCATGATTGTCCCTAGAGACTCTTATCCATGAATTTTCAGACAGATTTTACAAGTTCTTCCTTTTTTTTTAAATGGCCACACCTGGGGCATACAGAAGTTCCAGGGCCAGGGGGTCAAATCAGAGCTGCAGCTGAGGCCTACAATGCAGCTTGCAGCAATGCAGGATCTGTAATCCACTGAGTAAGGCCAGGGATCGAACCCACATCATCACAGAGAGACATAAGGTCCTTAACCCACTGAGCCAAAATGGGAACTCCTACCTTAGAAATTTTTAAAAGAGGATTATTGTTTTGCTCATAAAAAGTCCAGTCCAGGAGTTCCCACTGTGGCTCAGCTGTACTGAACCTGACTAATATCCATGAGGATGTGGGTTTGATCCCTGGCCCTGCTCGGTGGGTTAAGGATCCAACATTGCTGTGAGCTTTGGTGTAGGTCACAGATGTGGCTCAGATCCTATGCTCCTGGGGCTGTGGCATGGGGCTGTGGCATATGCCAGCAGCTGTGGCTCCGATTCGATCCCTAACCTGGAAACTTCCATATGCTGTGGGTGCGGCCCTAAAAAAGATGAAAAAAGTCCAGTCCAGTAAAATTTCTATTTTTTTTGTCTTGTTGCTTTTTTTTTTTTTTGTAAGGCCGCACTCGCGGCATATGGAGGTTCCCAGACTAGGGGTCTAATCGGAGCTGTAGCCACCGGCCTTTGCCACAGCCACAGTAATGTGGGATCCGAGCCGCATCTGCAATCTACACCACAGCTCACGGCAATGCTAGATCCTTAACCCACTGAACAAGGCCAGGGATTGAACCCGTAACCTCATAGTTCCTAGTCGGATTCGTTAACCACTGAGCCACTTCGGGAACTCCTAGTCCAGTAAAATATCAAAACTCAAACCCTGTTCCAGTTGAAAGCTTTTTCCTCCCTTAGCTTGCCCAGAATCAGAGTTTGAGATGTCCATGTAGGCTGGAGCCCTTACTCCCATATTTTGTGTTTCCACATGGAGGGACAACCCTGGAGAAAAAATTCCAGCCTGTTTTCCACTCCCAGGGAAGTGTGAATTTGTGAATAGGGGAGAACAGACAGGGTCAAGTGTGCTCAGGCTCCTCTGGGTACACTTTCTGGGGTCAGTAAGCTACAGGCATCTTCTCAATTGGCACTTGGCTGCATGGTGCTCAGAGCAGCCCCGTGGAGGCTCTAGTTGTTCCCCTGGGCCAGTGGCCAGGAGGCATATGTGTCTGATTTAGGTGTGGAAGCAGCTGGCCAGCTTGATAGTCCATCTGAGCCACGTCCCCCAAAGTAGCTTTTTCTCTGCAACAAGGCTGGTATTTGGATATCTGAATGGATGTGTCTTCTTCATTGGTTTCTGAACTAAGACAGGAAGAGGCAAGTGTCCTTTACTGACCACCTAGCGGCCTGACGTTCCGCAAAGGGAAAGTGTGTGTTTTCTTTTGCAAGTCCCCCCTTCCCCTCTGGCTCGCTGGCATGGGGACTTGTTCAGGACTCAAGGGCTGGGCGCAGAGACCCTCACCTGACTAGGGGAGCTGTGACCAGAGGTCAGGGCTTCTGTGGGGAAGCTGAAGCAATGGTGGGGCTGTCTGTGAGGTCCTGGAGAGCCGCCGCCGGGACCTCAGTGTCCACACTGTTTCCTCCAGTGCCCCCGAGTCCCTGGTACCTGCTGCACACCCTGCAACCACCGCACCCCCAGTGCTTTCAGCCGTTCTCCAGTCTACTCTTCCACATACAGTCCAGGCTTCCCACCTTTACTGCACTGGGGACACAGAGGACAGGGCTCCCTGGGTGACCAAGGTGCACCCAGGGTGGCTCCATCCCCTGGGCTGGGAGACGCTTGGCACCTCAGCTCCACAAGGCCTGCAAGTGCCACAAGGCTCAGCCTCCTGAAGATGCACTGCATCCTCCCCTGTCAGCACCAGCCTGTCGCGCCCCTCCTGTCAGCCTCTCCCAGCCCCTCTTCTGTCATCTCTTCTCCCCTCAGCCCCTCTCCTGTCAGCCTCTCCCAGCCCCTCTCCCGCCGTCTCCCCTCGGCCCCTCTCCCCTCACTTCCTCTCAGGTGCCCTCAGAGCCCCTTCTCCCCCAGAAGCCGAGGCCTTTCCCCCGCTTCGCGCCCTCACTCACGCACCTCCAGCCTCTAGCCTCCAGTCCTTCCTTAAGGGCGCTCGCTGCTCCCCAGACCCCCTGCCTTCAGGTTTCGGGTGGGACCCTCCTCAAAAGTCAGTCCAGCCTCAGACGCCCCTCGGTGGCCTCGTTCTGGGGCTTCGCCGGCCAAGTAGCTCGAGGCTGACAGACTCCGGCAGCAGCCGGGACTGGCGGTCCCGCCCC
>PVHT021183531.1:170755-196234 GCA_004024745.2 Catagonus wagneri | reverse complement strand
CCCCGCCCCCCGCCCCCCGCCCCCGCCCCCCGGGGCGACTCTCTCCACCACTGAGAGAGCCGGGCGCGCCCCCGGCTCACGCTCACGGCGTTCTGATTGGCTGTCCCGGCATCTGCCCATCGCGCTCCACGTCGGCCGAGGAGCACGCCTGCGCAGGGCGCGCGCGAGCGGGCTGGTAGTCGGTGCGGTTCCGGGCGCCGCAGCAGTCATGACTGAGGGCACGTAAGTCTTTGCGCCCCACGACCCCGAGAGGCGAGGGCGCGGTCGGGGCGCTCAGGAGGGGTGTCACTGGGCCGGGGGCGCCCGGCGAGGCTGCTGCGCCGTCGGCCCGCGCCGGCGTCTGCGGAGACCTGGGCACCCCGGACAGGGGGCGGTGGGGGCAAGAGGGGCAGGCTCTCCTTCGGCGGTGTCGCCTGGGGGCCTTCTGGGGCCGGGGGTCCGGGTGCAGGGCCTGCGTGGCCTGGGTGGGGGCGGCCGGCGGGCGGCCGGCGGGTGGCAGGTGTCTGCGCCCTCCGCGGTGTTTAGAGACGGAGGCGCGCCCAGAGGGTTTTCACTTTGCAAGTAAGAGAAGCAGTGGTCCCCGTGCAGGTGGCTGAGGAGAATCAGTGAGTTCCTCGCCCTCTGGCCTGTGACCTAGTGAGCTGGGAGGGTGGCTACTCACTTGAGTCCGGTCGGTTCCAGGTGTCTACGTCGAAGAGGGGGACCCTTTAAGACGGAACCCGCCACCGACCTCAGCCGCTGGCGACTCAGCAATGAGAAGGGGAGGCAGAGATGGACGTACTTTCAGGAGGAAGAGAGCCCTGGCCGAGGGCAGTCTGGGCTGGAAGCTCACCTGCTGGGACTGGACACGGTGAGTGTGTGATCCTGCTCCTCGCATGCGCAGGGTCTTGGCCGCAGGCTGCAGGAACCAGAAAGGAGCTTTAAACAGCTAGATGTGAAGGGTATTTTTCCTTTGTTAAAGAAGAAGGGACAGGTTACCTGTACCTGTGTCACCTGTCACCAAAGGAGTCAACCAAGGTAAAGACAGAGCCTGAATTGGGGGGGGGCGGGGCTTCATTTGCTTCCATCCCTTTATCACAAAATTATGTGTAAGAAACTGCTCTTTGTTTTGATTCAGAACAAGTTTTTTTTTTTTTGTCTTTTTAGGGCCGCACCCGTGGCATGTGGAGGTTCCCAGGCAAGGAGTCTAATTGGAGCTACAGCTGCCGGCCTACACCACAGCCACAGCCACAGCCACAGCCACCGGGGATCCGAGCCGCGTCTGCGACCTACACCACAGCTCACGGCAATGCCAGATCCTTAACCCATTGAGCGATGCCAGGGATCGAACCTGCAACCTCACGGTTCCTAGTCGTATTCGTTTCTGCTGCACCACAAAGGGGACTCCAGAACAAGAAGTTTTTGATCCAGTGAATTTCATATGAGAAATTCAGTTAGTCAGAGAACAGGGCATAGAAATGGTGTCTGCCTGTCACTATGCCATCCCAAGTCCCCTGCCCAAGAGAGATCTGAGTTCCAGGTCTGGGTGGGCATCCGTGTCCCACCCACCCTCGTGGGCACATGGTTTACCTAAGACGTCTTGGAGAAATTGTGAAAAAATTCCAATATGTGGCTGGAAAGCAAAACCATGCGGATGTGGAACTATTTTTTGATTTGCTGAGACTGGCAATACCATCATCGGGATTTTATTTATTTATTTTGGTTTTTAGGACTGCACCTACAGCATATGGAGGTTCCCAGGCTAGGGGTACAACCAAGCTACAGCCACAGCTATGCCGGATCCTTAAGCCACTGAGCGAGGCCAGGGATCAAACCTGCGTCCTCATGGATGCCAGTCGGATTCGTTAACCGCTGAGCCATGATGGGAACTCCCATCGTCAGGATTTTAGACTTTTGATTGAAACAAATGACACTTTCGGGGTAGTTCAGATTGGTTACTTTGACCTGCACTCTAAGTGCCGAGGCCCTCCTGCCCCGCGCAGACTCCTTAGCCTTCATCTCTTTTCTCTCCTTTGCAGAGGAGTTACTTCAAGGATTTGCCCAAAGCCCACACGGCCCAAGAGGGAGCTCTGAACGGGATGACGTTTTACGCTGGGCTGCAGGCTGAGGACGGGCACTGGGCGGGTGATTATGGTGGCCCACTCTTCCTCTTGCCAGGTAGGAGGGTGCTCTTGTCCTGTGGGCGAGGCCATCCTGGGGCAGCCACCTGGGGGCGTCTTTGGGTTCCTGGCCTTGTTCTGGGTCTGGCTCCTGGTGAATGTCTGTGGTGTGAATGAGGGAACAGGGGAAAAGTGGGGCTCTCACAGGGTCAAGAGCTGGGGGGGGCGCCCTGTGCCCAGGTTGCCCTGGGCGTGGTGCCGGGGGTTGGGAGCGAAGGCCCAGCTAGCTGCTGTTCTGGAGAAGTGAGCGAGGGTGCCTTGAAGGCCAGGGGAGGCAGAGCGGGGGCATTGGGCGGGCCCAGCCTACGCCAGGGTGCAGAGAGGGTCAGGGTGGTGGGTGGGGATTAGGTCCTGTGGGCAGCTTCTGCGTGCAAACTCACCTGTGGGGGGGGGCAGGAGAGCTCCCATGGGTGCCGTAGGTGTAGGTCGGTGCGTCGGAGGAGGGTTGCAGTGGGTCCCCAGGGCACGGAGCTGTTTTTGCTGCGCAGGACTGTTATGTACCCTGAGGCTTTTCTCTAAAGAAATGCTCAGCTTTGTAACTAGGGAAATTCCTTCTCCGAATTTCGGCAGAAGGACCCCTTCCCTTAGCGGGAGCAGCGCGGGGAGCCGGGCCTTCAGGCTCCGTCTCTGTTTTGGCGCCACGCCCTGCCGCCTCCCGACTGGAGCGCTTGCATCTTCCTGTCCAGGGGCCCGTGAACCTTGCCCAGGGCACGTCGCCAGGCTTGTCCTTCCCTTGGCCCAGCTGGAGCCTGCTGAGACGATGCCCAGGGGTGTTCCTGGGGAGGCAGTGACCGCACCGCCTTGCTCTGACGCTGGGCAAGGTGACAGGACGTCACCGTGCTTGGCTGCCTCGTCTGGGCTGCGGGGATGAGCACCGGGTTTGGTGGCGTGCGGCAGCCCCAGACCCGCCCGGGCCGTGCTTTGCCGCAGCAGCCCTTGGGCTCGGCCTCTGCCCCCCACCCCCCGCACCCTGTGGGCTGTGGGTTGGGGCTTCCTCGCCCTCTGGACTCGGGGCAGCCCAGCTTTCTCAGGTTGGCCCTGGCCTGTTTGAGGTGCCGGACCCTGGTTCTTCCATAGCTGGCTGAAGTTTCAGCTTTTTCTGCTTGAATTTGAAAAACACCCCTGCAGGTCGTGACTCCGTGTGGCCGCGTGACGCCGATCGCTGCGGTGATCGCTGGCCCTGGGGTCAGGCATCCCGGGCCCCAGCTCCAGCCCCACCACCTAGGGGCTGTGCCTCAGTTTCCTTGCCTGTAAAATGGAGGAGACTCTGGCTCTGCCTCCTGCCTGTGTGCTTCCCTGTCTCGCCAGCGTCACTGTAAGGAGAGGTGGCCTTTCTTCCGTGCACTTCTGTGGTGTCGTCACTACCGTCTGCCCTTCCAGGCTGTGCCTGCCTGGGCTTCTCGCGCCTCTGAGCCTGATCGGGCATCCGTCTGTTCTGTGACACGAAGTTGCAGGGCCTGCCCGGCCCTGTGCGCAGTGCCGCGGGCATGAGGCTGCTGGAGCCTGCGAGCACCATGCCTGGGAGGGCCGGGCTGGGGACACAGCGTTCTTTGTGGACCATATTTATGAAACAGTATCTGCTTTGTACGTAGAAGCAAGTGAACCTTTCCCACTTGGGGTGACTCGTTCGGGTTTCTGCCCCACGGGCGCGTCCGTAGTGTGGGACCCTGGAGTGGCTGGCTGGGCTGTGTGCACGCCACGTGGGGCGTGTCCTGTGTGCTCTTGCTGCTGTTCCCCGGGGCCCAGGGCAAGGTCCCCGAGGGGGCTGTGAGTAGCCTCCCCCGGCCCGTTTGCCCGAGAAGGAGGTCCTGGCTGGCGGACAGGGCTCTGCCGGGGGAGGGCCCGTGCTTGGCGCTCGGCCCCTGCTCCCCCTGAGGAGCGTCTTTCTGCCTCGCAGGCCTCCTGATCTCCTGCTACACGGCACGCATTCCTCTGCCGGCCGGGTACAGAGAAGAGATGGTCCGGTACCTGCGGTCTGTGCAGCTCCCCGATGGCGGCTGGGGCCTGTGAGTGTGCCCGACCCTGCGTGCGCATGTGTGTGCGTGCGTGCGCACGTGTGTCATGGAGGAGTGCGCCTGTCCAGGGCTGGGGCGAGGGTCGCTGTGGGCCTGGGGCGGGTGGGGGGAGAGCCAGCCAAGGCTGTGCGCAGGCCGGGCCCTGCGGTCTTGGAATAGGGGTGCTCGCTTTCTGGGTCTCGGCTTCACAGCGTGTGTGGTCATGGGCTCCACGACTGGCTGAGAGCCTCTCGAGACCCACACACCACAGAGAAGACCGTCTGGCTGTCGTCACCAAGGCAGGGGATGGTTCTCGCCCTGGGCTGGCAGCAGAGTGGTGACCGGGCAGCTGTCCGCCTCTCAGGCGAAGCTCGCTCTGGGGGCAGGGCCCTCCCAAGGTGGTCAGTCGCCGGCCCGCCTGGTTGTGGGCCCTGCAGCCAGGACTTGGGCTCGTCCTGGGCCGGCTACATGCACACCACCGGCCTACTTAGGGAGCCCTAGGACAGCCCAGCTCTGCTCGCCTCCTGGGCGGATCACGGGCCTCTCCGGCTTGAGGTCCCAGCTCTCTGGCCTGTGGGTGGTGAGGCCGACTCGAGATCTCACCAGCGCCTTCTGCCCTGGCGCGCTGCCTCAGAGTTTGCTCTGGGAGCCGTGGCGATGTGCGGTCTGCACTTGGTCACTGCCTGGGGCCTGGCCGTGCTGACTCAGGTGTGGGAAGCAGACGGGAGCCGGGCAGGCCCTGCTGGGTGGTTTCAGAACTGCTCAGTTGTGCTGGGAGGTGCAGGAGTTCTTATGAGAGAATGACTTCTGCATGTTTCTTGCGTTGTTATGTCATTCTTGGTTTTTCTGAGGAAATTTCACAAAAGGGTTGCTTAATTTCTTCCAAGTGATAGAAGATGTTATTATTATTTTTTATCTTTTTACAACTGCACCTGTGGCATATGGAGGTTCCCAGACTAGGGGTCAAATTGGAGCTGCAGCTGTCGGTCTACACCACAGCCACAGCAGTGGCAGATGTGAGCCGAGTCTGCAACCTACATTACGGTTCACGGCAACGCTGGATCCTCAACCCACAGAGTGAGGCCAGGGAGGGAACCTGCATCCTCACGGACACTGTGGCAGGTTCTTAACCCGCTGAGCCACAACGGGAACTCCAGAAGATGTCATTTTCTCCCTGTTTCCTGCTCCCGTAGGCACGTTGAGGACAAGTCCACGGTGTTTGGGACCGTGCTGAACTACGTTTCTTTGAGGATTCTGGGCGTGGGGCCTGACGATCCTGATCTGGTGCGAGCCCGGAACGTCCTTCACGAGAAAGGTGTGCCCTGTGCGGCGCTCGCCGGGAAGCGTCCTGTTGCCCAGGGTGACAGGTGCTCACAAACGCGTACTAGAAGGACGCACGCAGAGCACGCGAGCCAGGAAGGCAGAAAGCAGAAAGGGGTGGGCAGTGTCTGCACTTGGCAGTGAATTTTCAGCATCTACTGCTTTCACAAATGGGCCAGGACTCGTAAACCACAGGCTCGTGGAGGGTCCCCGGTGCAGCCTTCCCAGAGGGCAGCCCAGCCGCACCGGGTGGCAGGAGGTGGCGGAGCTCTGCTGGCGCCCTCGCTCTCCGTGTGCCCTGCGGGGCTTTGGGGCCCGGCGCCCCCGCCGCCCTCACCGCCGCCTCCGGCCCCTCGCGGCCCTTCCTCGCCGCCCTGCTCTGCGCTCACAGCAGGGGCCTCCCACAGCTCCCGCAGCCCCAGGGCTCCGCGCCCCTGCCTGCCCCCCGCCCCGCGCCACCCGGCCTCGGCTCGCCCCGACCCGCGGCACTTCTGAGGAGAGCCTGCCTTCTTCGTGCCGGCTTTGCCCCGGACGCGTCTCCATGCTTAGCTTCCGGGCTCACGGGTGTCCGGTCGCAGGGCTGCTCTCCGGCGTCCTCAGGGTGCACTGCGCTGGTGGCTCTGCGGCTCTGCGGCTCTCCGGCCTCTGCCCGCCTGCGTTTGAGGCCGTGACTCCTCGGGAAGCATGTCCAGGGCGTTTCTCTGGGCTTGGGACCAGGGCTGCCGGGGGTGTCGCCGCAGCCGCCCGTGGGCCGCGTGGGCGTAGCTCGGCTCGGGGCCGAGGGATGGGCCCGGTTGGGAGAGGCCGCCCCAGCCCCGCCGCGCGCCGCTGGGAACCCCCCCCCCCCCCCGCAGGCTGCTCCCTGCCTGTGCCCCTCCCTGGGGTGGGGGCCGCACACGCTCCTGGGGAAGCGTGGGTTCTGCCCGGCGGCTGTGATGCAGGGGTCCGGAGTGGCTCTGGAACCTTCCGCTCAGGGACAGGAGAGCGTCCTTAGCAGGTCTGCCTTCCCAAGGGGACCGGACCTCCCGGGTTTAATCAGCGCTGCCTCTGTTCTCTCGGCAGGGGGCGCCGTGTTCACGCCCTCCTGGGGAAAGTTCTGGTTGGCCATCCTGAACGTGTACAGCTGGGAAGGCCTCAACACCCTGCTCCCGGAGATGTGGTGCGCTCCCTGCGGGCGGCTCGCGCTGGACGCCTTGGGTGGCGGGGAGGTGCGAGGAGAAGGGCGGCCCGGAGACGACAGCAGGGTCCGATGAAAGGGCCGAGGACCCAGCCTCCTCCGGGGCGGACCTGCCTGTGTGGGGGGTGGGGAGGAGTTCCCGGCCAGTCCAGTGTCCCTCGGTGGCGGGCTTGCTAGCGGGACCGCGGATCTGGGCCTCTGCGAGGAGCCGCGGAGGCGGGCACTGAGCAGGCGCCGGAGGGTGTGGCGTCAGAGGCTGGTGCTGGGGCCCGTCTTGTCTGTGTCCCCACAGTCACACGTGGGGCCCTGGCCGGGGTTGCTGGGCCTCTCGGTGACGAGGATGCTGCTAGCCTCTGATGGAGTGATTTTGGAGGGCATAGGTTCAAGGGCAGATGCGCTGAACCACCCCAGCTGCGGAAAAGCTGGGCGTATTACTCGGTGTGTGTACGTCCCCTTTAAGATGGGTGCGGGGCAGCAGGGCTGTGGGCGCCGGTCCTGTTCGGGGCTGGGGGCGGGGGGCTCACCCTCACGGGGCCACACGGGGCCACACGGGGCCTGGGGCTGGGAGGGGAGGGTGGGGAGGGCGGGCAGGGCTGTGCCCACGCCCCACGAGACGGCAGAGGTAGTGGTCAGAGCCCCGGCCGTGGGAAGGCCTGGCCGTCCTGCAGGTGTTTAGAGAAACTTTGTTTGGGGACAGTTTTCAGCCTCAGGGTCGCAAAGATGGTCCAGCGCTTCCGCGGACCCACCTGCCGCATCTCCGCTGTGCGCGGTTTCCGTTACGGCGGCACGGCTGTCACAGCCGGGAGCCCAGACGCGAGCCTGGACGCCGGGGGGCCGGGCCTCCTGGCTCGGGGGGGGCCCGCTCCTGCGGGCTGGGCCCCGGGGCACGGCTGTGAGGTGCTGGCCGCAGTGGGGGCCTGCTGACGCGCTGTCCCCCCAGGCTCCTTCCCGCCTGGGTGCCCGTGCACCCGTCCCTGCTCTGGTGCCACTGCCGGCAGGTGTACCTGCCCATGGCCTACTGCTACGGCGCCCGGCTGCGCGCCGAGGAGGACCCGCTGATCCAGAGCCTCCGGCAGGTCAGGAGCACCCCCGGGCGGCCTGACCCCGGGACCCCGCGGGGGCCCCTGTGAGCCGGGGCTTTGGGGCCTGGCCTCGGGCGCGGAGGGCTGAGGCCGCGGCGCCGCCCCCAGGAGCTGTACGTGGAGGACTACGCCCTCATCAACTGGCGGGCACACAGGGGCAGCGTGGGCGCCGACGACCTGTACTCGCCGCACAGCTGGCTGCTGGACGCCTTGTACGGTGGGTGCGGGGCTGCCCCACGGCCCTGCCGTCCCCTCGGCTCCCGACCGCCTGCACCCGTGTCCGGCTGATCCGCCCGGGGCTCGGGCTCCCGGACAGAGGGCACCCCACGGGGCCCTGCCCAGGAGCGTTCGGAGGTCTTCCTGGCTGCTCAGAGCCCGGCGGTCTCCCCCTGGCGGCTGGCGTGTTTCCTCCCACCCTGGCTCTGCGGTCGGGCCCTGGGGGGGGAGCGGGACCCCGCCCTGGTCAGCACCGAGGGGCAGCGGGGTCCCCCCAGCGTGGCTGCAGGGCTGCACGCCAGGGTGCCGGCCAGGGTGAGCTGCGGAGGCCCGGGCGAGGCGAGCGCGGCAGGAAGGGCCGGGGGTTGGCAGCTGTCAGGCGCCTGCCGTCGGGTCTGCGCCGGGCGGGACTGCGCTCACGCCTGTGCCCGCACCACACTCCAGCGCTCCTGAACTTCTACGAGCGCCACCACAGCGCCAGCCTGCGGCAGCGGGCCATCCAGCAGCTGTACGAGCACGTCGCGGCCGATGACCGCTTCTCCAAGTGCATCTCCATCGGCCCGGTCAGTGCCTCTTGCACTGGGTGTCTGGCCTGGGGCGGGCGAGCGGGGGCAGGCAGCCCAGAGGCCTGTGCCGTGGCGCCGGGCGGGCTGGGGGTCTCCCCGGAGGTGAGGTCTCCGCCGGAAGCTGCCAGGCCTTCGGGACGCGGGCCACTGACCCCCGGGACCTTGCGTGGCCCGCCCTCCTGCGCCCACCACCGGTGTGTCCGACACGCCGGTTCTCGAGGGCCCCCTCTGGCCGGTGGAGCGGCTGCTCCTCCTGCCTTGGTCCCCGCTCCTCACCCCGGGACGTCCCTTTGCCCGCCCCACTGGGAACCGAGAGCTGCTCTTGGCTCCCGCTGTGCTTGGTGCCTCGAGGCTTCTCTGAGCTTCGGGGCTCCTGGCCTGGCCCTGCCCGCTGGGGCTGCGTGGTCAGTGGTCAGCGCAGGGGAGGGAGGCGGCAGCCTGGGGTGTTGAGCCCGTGGATGGGCTGTGGCTGTGGTCGCAGTGCTGGCCCCGGGTTCTCTAGGGACCTGGGGGGCAGAGCGGCCGTGAGCCCCACACTTGACGTTGTTGTTCCCAGGTGTTTTCTAGGCCTCGTGTGGTTCCCCAGGGCCTAAAGCACGAGGGGCTGGTTGTCCCCTTTGCAGTAGCAGTGGGTGCTTTGTGGGTCTGATTCGATGCCTAAAGTGGGTTAGAGATGTGCCGTAATTGGGCCTTGACCTGCAGACCCCACAGGGGGACGGACGTCTGGACCTCGAGAGCGTCTGCTCCGAGCTCACGGCCCTGCTGCAGGGGTCTGGCCTCCGAGGCCCCCTGAGCCCTCGGACAGCCCTGCCTCGGTCCCCTGCATTATCTATGGCAGCTCAGCACACACAGACCCCAGGTGCCCACTTGGGGTTCCCGCCTGCCCATCTCCCACATGGCGGTTCTGCTCTCGTCCCCTCTGTGTGTCACCCTGTCATTTCCTGCTGTGGAGCACCCCCGCCAGCTGCCTCGGCCCCCTCCTGCCTTTCCCGGGGCAGGGCTGCGCCCTGGTTTCTTGATCTCGGGCCTGGAAGCAGCGAGTATGGGGGAGTGGTGAGAGCAGAAGGCCCGGCCTGAGCGGGGCGGCGTGGGGCAGGGCTACGGGCTGCAGCCCGGGAACCCTGCGGCTGTGGCGTGGAGCCCTGACAGGGCCGTCTTCTCCAGATCTCGAAAACCATCAACATGCTGGTGCGCTGGTACGTGGACGGGCCCGACTCCGCCGTCCTGCAGGAGCACGTGTCCAGGATCCCCGATTACCTGTGGTGAGCGCTCAGGGCAGGGCGGGCCGAGGGCCGAGAGCAGAGCTGGGCGCGCGGCACCCAGCATGTCCCCCTCTGAGGGGTGTCCCCCTCCCCTGGTGGCCCTCTGCCCTCGGGGGGGCTGCCCTCGAGAGTCCGCTGCTGCGTGGGCGCCTTGCGCTGGGCGCAGGCTCTGGACCTGACACCCTGCCCTTTGCCCTGTGCCCCCTGACCTCTTCTCACAGGCTGGGACTTGACGGCATGAAAATGCAGGTAAGAGCCATGGGGCCACGGCTGCTGGCTTCCTTGCAGCCAGAATCGCTCTTCCCAGTGCTCTGTCAGCTCGAGGGCAGTGGACGCAGGTCCCCTGGTCCCCACCTGAGGGGACCCCCTGGGTGTGCGCTGCCCCGGGGGAGGTGGAGAGCTGCGGGCTGCAGCCACCCGGGGAGCGGTCTGTCACGGAGTCACTGGGAGCTACACCTTGGGGCTGCGGGCCACGCCGAGGGGCTTCTCGGCCACCAGCCCGACTGCCGCTGTCCTGCCGCTGGACTGGGGACCTCAAAGCTCGCACACAGGCCTGCCTGGTGGGTTGAGCACAGCAGTAGGAACCGGTCGGGGCAGAACCCGTGCCCTTCGCCGCCCCCGGGCTGGGCACCTGTAGAGCCACCCCTTCCAGGGCCTTCTCCGGACACGCTGCGTGGCGGTTTTGTACTATTTGGCGGCTTCTGGCGTCCGGGCACTGCCGATACGCCCCCAGCTCATTTCCTGGGCCTGGGCCTGACCCAGCTGGAGGGGCCCTGATGCTGGGAACCCGGGAGCTACGGGCCCCTGTGGGGCTTCAGTCTGAGGTTCCACAGGGTGGAAATACGCACCTCCAGCATGTCCGTGGGTCATTTTGGGGGTGGGCGGGGGATGGGCAGGTGCCGGGCGGGCGGTGGGCGGGTGGTGTGGGTGGGTGCCGGGCGGGTGGGCCCAACGCTGCCCAGTGCAAACCTTCCCCAGGTGTGCCTGGAGCCCCACTTCGGCTCCAGACCCCTCGAAGTGGCCCCCGTGCCCTCTGGCACCTCCGGCACTGGAGCTTCGAGGGCGTGTGTGGCATGTAGGAGTTCCAGGCCAGGGGTCGAACCTGCACCTCAGCAGCGACCCGAGCTGCTGCAGTGACAGTGCCGGGTCCTTAACCTGCTGAGCCACGCGGGAACTCCTGGTCCTTACAGAACTGCTGTGCTGTCCCTGTAGGGTTCACGGCAACCCCAGCGAGGGCTGCTGTGGGTTCGCTGGCGTCTGGATTCCATCCAGGAGGCTGATCCTCAACGTTGCCTTTCCCTCCAGTCTCCTGAGGGCCCGTCTCTCCCCAGCAGTTTGTCCCTAGAGTGTCCCCCCACTCCGATCCCTGTTTCCTGCAGACCTGCGGTTAGGCGCGGAGGCTAGGTTTCTGGGCCAGGCTCCGGTTTCTGGGCCAGGCTTCCTGGTCACGTGCGTTCTTGCTGCACGTCGTCCTGCAAGGCCGCAATGTCTGCGGTCAGTCTGGGCTCCGTGTGAGCGCTCCACCCCCACTGACCGCGTGTTGGTGGGTGAGCAGCGGAGGCGCTGGGCGGGGCCTCCAACTTGGCATTGCTGAGAGAGCCTGTCCTGGGTGGTGGCCTGGCGAAGGCAGGTGGGGGTGCCTGACCCACATCTGCCCGCGGGACCGGCCCCTCGGGCCCTCGTGGGGTCAGGAGCTGGCAGAAGCCCCTAGGCCCTTCCTTGGCCCTCCACGCGCCCCTCGGATCTGGGAAGTGGGGGCGCTAGGAGGGCGCTGGCGCGGCCGCTGTAACGCCGTCCTCTGCGCAGGGCACCAATGGCTCGCAGATCTGGGACACCGCCTTTGCCATCCAGGCCCTGCTGGAGGTACGTGGCTCTGTGCCTCATTCTCTAGCCTCCAGCTGCCCTTCTTGTGTGTCCAGCCCTGCGCCCAGCCAAGCGTGGCACACACTGGCCCTGACTCTGCTCACCTGGGCTCTAAGGCAGTGGTTTTGCCCAGCTCTCAGGGTGAGGGGCCAGCGTGGAGGCTTCTGGGGCAGGGAGCCTCTGTTCCCTGGAGGTGAGGTGGGGTCTTCTAGAAGGGGGAGTGGGCCCCATGCCCTCCCAGAACTCCTCCTGCTGGTTACAGGCCCTTTTGAGCACATGGCAGAAACAGAGACGTGTTCTTAGGCTGTGGGAGTGGGGTGGCAGGATTTGGGGGGAGGCTCTGGGCCACATGGGGCCTGCCTTACACGGAGCAGAGACCCTGTGGCCAGGGGAAGGTGGTGTGGCCCATCTCGCCTGCCTGCCTCGTTGCTCCATCACGGCTTCCTGGCTGGTTGGGAGAAGCTGAGTACCCCGTGGCTGGCGGGTGTTGTTCCTGGCCTCGGGGGCGGCCGGGGGTCGGCAGGGTGGTCCAGGGCCCAGCCGCCCTGGGCAGGTTGTGCCGCCTAGTGGCTCAGCCTCTTTCCTCTTCCCCAGGCGGGTGCACAACACAGGCCTGAGTTTTCGACCTGCCTGCAGAAGGCGCATGAGTTTCTCCGGGTCTCACAGGTGAGCCAGGCCCCTCCCTCGTCTCCCACGGGGGCGCCAGAGCCAGGCCCGCGCCTCCCACGGGCGGGTGCCCCTTCTTGCCTCCGCCCTCTCGAGCTCTGGGTGTGCCCTGATTGTGGGTGGCAGTGTGGGCCACGCGGGTGCCACTTGGAGGGGTCCCTCTGGCACTGGCCCTGCGCCTCCGACTGTGCTGGCCCCTTGATGCCCATGCCTGCAGACGGGGGTGACGTGTACCCTCTGCTTTTTCCACATGTGCCCCTGGATGCCGCCCAGGTCCCAGACAACTACCCCGACTACCAGAAGTACTACCGCCAGATGAGTAAGGTACCACGCCCGCCCGCCATCCCTCCGGAGGGCTCTGTCCTCGGCTTCCCGTTGGGACGGGCGCTCGGCCTGGGGTCCCACTGACGCCCCGAGGCACCCCTGCCCCGGGGCTCGTGCTCCCCGGCGGTGGCCTAGCCGTGCCCACCCCTCACGCGCTGGGCAGCGCGTGCGGGCACCGCGTCGGCCGCGGGGATGTGCTAGGGTGATGGGGAGAGGGGAGCTCCTGCAGCGCCTGAGGGCCTGGGCACGGCTGCTGCTGCGTGACCGTGGCGGGTTGCTTGGGCCCGCCTGCGTGGGGCTGCAGGCAGCGATGGGAAGAGGCTGCGGTCGGAGGCCCGTCCGCGTGGGCGCTTGGGGCTGTGGCTGTGCCTCCCGGCGGGTGACGGGGCAGGTGCCTTGGCGCGGCTGTGGGACCGCGGCTGTGTGCCTTGCAGGGCGGCTTCTCCTTCAGCACGCTGGACTGCGGCTGGATCGTTGCCGACTGCACAGCCGAGGCCTTGAAGTCCGTCCTCCTCCTGCAGGAAAGCCGCCCCCACGTCACCCAGCCCATCCCACGAGAGCGACTCTTCGATGCTGTCGCTGTGGTGAGGCCGCGGGTGCACGGTTCCGGCTGCCCGTGCCGAGGGCTCTGAGCCGCAGTCCGGGCCCCGCAGACCCCCGGTCCCTCTGGTGCTGCAGCTGAGCTGTGCTCTCCCCCACCGCACGGGTGCTCTCCACAGGCGCTTGGGGCCAGACCACGCGGCCCGCAGGGCCCCACCCTCAGACGCATCTGCTTGGCGAACCTTGAGCCCCGTGGGAGGCCGCGGCTGGGCGTGGGCGTAGCCCTTGTGCTGAAGGAGGCTGAGGGCTTCCCCTGCGGGCATGCACAGGGGTTTCCTGGGCCCGACGGGGGCCGAGGACCTGACTCAGGGTGGCCGCTGCGGCCCCCGAGCTTTCTGCCTAGTCCAGAGGCCCCCACAGGCTGCCAGTCTCCACTTGGTACCTGAAACAGGATGTTTTTGTGCGCAAGCTTCCCAGCAGGTCTGGGTTTTGTCCCGGTTTTATAGGGAGATCACCGGTTTGGCTGTGCACCTGTGGTTTCTAGGTGACGAGCGAGCCCGCGGGGTGTGGTCTGGGGGTCACGGGGCACCTGGGGTAAAGCCTGCAGCCACCCCTCTGGGCGTCTGAAGGTCCTGGGTTTTTTTTTTTTTTTTTTTTTTTGCTTTTTTTAGGGCAGCACCTGTGGCGTATGGAGGTTCCCAGGGGTCAAATCGGAGCTGTTGCTGCCAGCCTACACCACAGCCACGCCAGATCTGAGCCGTGTCTTCAACCTACACCACAGCTCACGGCAACGCCAGACCCTTAACCCACTGAGCGGGGCCAGGGATCGAACCTGCGTCCTCGTGGATCCTGGTCGGATTCGTTTCCGTTGTGTCATGACGGGAACTCCCCGGGGGTCTTGATTTAACTGGGAGCGGCTCCCCGCTCCTCGGTCCCTAGTCTTCGTGTTTCTGGAAAGCCCTGCCAAGGCCTCTGGGCTCCTGCACCTGCTCAGCACACGGGCAAGCTCTCGGCACCTTCTCCCCCTGGCTTTAGTTGCTGAGCATGAGAAATGCCGATGGAGGCTTTGCCACCTACGAGACCAAGCGCGGGGGGCACCTTCTGGAGCTTCTGAACCCCTCGGAGGTCTTTGGTGAGCGGTTGGCCAGTCACATGGTCGGAGACCTGGGGCCCTGCACGCCCGAGGCGGGTCCCCTGCCGGAGCCTGGAGCTCTTTGCCTGGGCGGGGGGCGGTGCCGGTGTGCTGGCAGTGGCTGGCGGGTGTCCTGAGGGGCCTCCACTCCCGGGCCGCTCTCTGCCCCTTGACGGAGACCGCGGGTCTGAGTAGCGGAGCTGCGGTTTGCTCAGAGCCGGTCGTGGGCTTCAGCCGGCTCTCTGGCCCGAGCTCCCGTGCTCTGTGCAGGCCACCTGCCTCCTGAGGGCCCCTCTCAGGGAGGTGACCGTGGGGACCTGCTCGCCTGTGTCCTCCCTCTGCGTCGGGGCTCTGGTCGCCTGCGTGCGTCCCGGTGCCCCTTTTTCCCGGTCCGCATCTCGGTCTCCTGTAACCGGGGGGCGGGGGCAGCTCTGCTGCGTGTCCTTCTCTTTACTCTCCCACGGGCTTCCAGGCCGCCCGTGCAGGTGGCTGTGTCACTGGGCTGGTCCCTGGTGGCGCTTCCTCATTTCCGCGACCTGTCACGTAGGCTCTGTAGGTTGTGGCGGTCTCGTGTGTCGTGGTTTGGCCCGAATTGCCGAATTGGGCAGCTGAGTTGTACAGCTCACCGGCTCCCTTCCCTCCGCAGGGGACATAATGATTGACTACACGTACGTGGAATGCACCTCGTCCGTGATGCAGGCGCTGAAGCAGTTCCACGAGCAGTTCCCGGACCACAGGGCTGGGGAGATCAGGTAAGTCCGGCCTCGGCACAGGGCCTCGGTCGCCCGGTGCAGGTGCTGTCAGCTCTGGAAGTTTGGAGGTCAGAGTGGCACGGTTGTGACACAAAAATAAGCTCTGTTCGCATCTACTTAGTACGGTTAAAAGAAGACACATGAAGTTGTCCTGGGAGATGCTGTGGCTGCGACTCCAGGCCACCATGACGCAGCAAACCGCACAGCGCTGGGAGACGCGCGGTTCTCTGGTCTCCCGGGTGAAGTGCACAGCTGTCCTCTTCTGTGGTCTGTCACCTGTGCAATAGCACTAGGCCTGAAGGCAGTGGACAGGGGTTCTCTCGTGGTGCAGCAGGTTAAGGATCAGGCGTGGTCACTGCAGTGGCTTGAGTTGCTGCTGTGGCGTGGGTTTGATCCCTGGCCCAGGAACTTCTGTATGGCGCAGGTGTGGCCAAAAAACCCCCAGCAGTGGGGAACCATCGGTGTGGTAGAGGAGTGAGACATGCATGCACCTTTGTCCATGAATGCATCGAGAAAGCCATCTACGTGTAGAATGATTTGCACAGAACGTCTGCTGAATGCTGGCCAGAGACCTTAAGCCTCCAGGAAGGGCAAGAAACGCCCCACATAACTGGGTAGAAGTGGTGGGTATTGGGACGGGATTAGCGCTCCTGAGAGGGGCCGAGAAAGAGGAAGGGAACCTACACCGGAGGAGCCACCTGGCCACGGGGAGAGCGGCCGAGACGGAGGAACCTCAGTCTCAGAAAACAGCGCAGAGCTGGACTGAGGGGGCAAAGGGGAGGGAGAGCTGCATGGTCCGTCTCTACCGCCATGGCCGAGGCGCTCGGCAGGCGCTGGGCGCGGAGACCCGGGCTCCGGAGGCCGGTTCCAAGGAGAGGAGGGGGCTTGCTGCGTGGAGGCGGCCTGAGGGGCGAGGGAGCAGGCACCCGCGGCCCCAGTCACCTCAGAGGTCGGCGGAGAGGAGGGCGCCACCGAGCCCTGCCGCTGTCGCTCTCGCTCCCCTGGGAGTGCACACGCTCTGCCGCTGCCACCGCCAGGCGCCCGTCTCAGCCTGGAGGTGACTGTCACTTCCCGGGACCCTGACGCTAGCAGCGGCCTGCGCCACCCCCTGCAGGTCCTCACCGCTGCCGAGGGCCCGGCAGCCAGGCACCGACTGTCAGCCCTGCCCACTGCCCCCGTCTCCCCGAAAGCACGCACAGCGCCCTAGAAGTAGCAGTGAGCCCCCACAGTACCGCGGGGCGCTCACGCACATAACTAGCCCTCCGAGCTCGCAGCAGTGGTCTCCCTGAGCTCGCAGAAGGAGGAAAATACAAGCACAGTGGGAAGCGCAGGAACCATGCCTGTTAAAAGCAGGAGCGTTCACCCAAAGGAGCAAGCCATGAAAAGGGCTTGTGTGGTCTAACACGCCAGGTTCAAGGAGGAGACAGTGACAGTGCTGAAGGAATTAAGGGTGACTGCGAAGGAGTTAAGAGCGGGTATGAGCCGCAATGCAGATTACTTTAGAAAGGAACAGGACGGTATAAGGAGGGGCCACGAAAAATTAGGAAGTTCATTTGCAGAGACGCAAACTGAGTTAAAGGCACTGAAGAGCAGCATGAATCACGCAGAGGAACGAATCAGTGACTTGGAAGATAGAATAATGGAAATCGCCCAATCAGGACAGCAGACAGAAAACCAAATGGAAGAACATCAAAGCAACATAAGAGATCTATGGGATAATATCAAGTGGGCCAATCTGTGCATACTAGGGATTCCAGGAGGAGAACAAGAGGGGATAGAAGTTTTTTGAAGAAATTTTGGCTGAAAACTTTCCAAATCTAAAGGAAACAGATATGAAGATACAGGAAGCACAGAGGACCCCAAACAAGTTGAACCCAAGGCACAACCCACACCAAGGCACATCATCATAAAAATGGCAAAAGATAAAGAGGATTCTAAAGGCAGCAAAAGAAAAACAAAAAACAAAAACGCGCAGCAGTAAACTCAAAATGGCTTCCAGACTTAAACGTGAGCCAAGGTACCATCAGCCCAGAAGAGAACGCAGGGAGGTGTTCTCTGACATCAGCCATGGTTTTTCTAATGTTAGAACATCTTTGCACTTCTGGATGAGCCCGGTTTGGTGTGTACCTCTGCCGTATTCAGTTTCCCAGTGTTTAGTTTTCATCTGTGTCCGTTAATGAAGAGCCTGCAGTCCTTCCTTTGCTGTGTCATCACCCTCATCTGGTTTGTGGAGCAGCTTCTGTTCCGTTTGCAGGAGAACTGGGGAAGCCTTCTTCCCCTTTCGTTCCTGGGAGAGTTCGTGGAGGGTTAGAGTGGTTGCTCTTGATTATTTAGTAGAATTCACTTATAAAATGTCTGGGGTTCTTTTTCTGGGCAAAGTGCATATTTTGCTCATTTCTTTAGTAGTTACAGGACTGTTCAGGCTCTCGTGGCCGTTTTGATAAGTTAATTTTCTGAGTAATTTGCATATTTTGTATAAGTTTTCAAATGTATTAAAAGAATTTTTCTTATTTTCTCTTCCCTTTCAAATTTCCACTATAGCTCTAGTCATGTAGCTTTTTATCGTGAATGGCATTTGTTTGTGTCTTCATTCTTTATATTAATCGCGTGTTGCTGAGTGACAATAGCTCCACAGACTTGCTGCTGAAAACAACACGTTTTTCCCTGCACCGCCACTGTGGGTCCAGGGCCCGGGTGCTGACTCCTCTGCTCCAGGGTCCCCAGGTTGCGCTCAGGATTCGGGCCAGGCTGGGGCCTCGTCTGGGCGTCCGCTGAGGGTCTCCGAAGCCCGCATGGTTGTTGGCGGGTTTCTGTCCCTTGCGGCTTGTCAGCCTCAGGCCCCATTTCCTCGCTGGCTGGAGCCACCCTCAATTTCTGGCTGTGTGGCTCCCAGAGAGCCAGCAGGGGACTGCCAGCCAGGCAGGAGCTGGCAGTGGCGTCCGCCCACCGGGCACGATGGGCTGGACGGTCAGGTCACGGGAGGGCCGACGGGGGCCGAGGGCCAGGAGTGAGGCGCGTGGGCGAGGCCCCTGCAGGGCGCAGGCCTCCCTTCACCTCCAGGCCGTTAGAGACCCAGCCTTGCCCAGAGGGCCAGTCAGACCTGTGATGGGCCTTTGTATGGTTTTCTCTCGTCTTTGGTTCATTTAACATCTCCGTCTGTGCGGCCTACTCGCGCTGTCAGTGGCCTTGTTTGCCGAGACGCCGACCCCGGTCATAGCTGCTTCTAATGCGCTTCGTCCCTGAGGCTCTCCCCCCTCGCGTCTCCCCGTCTGTCCGCCGCCGCCGCCGCCCCAGCTGTTCGCACGCGCCTACGGGCCGAGGTGCGGCGGGCGGGCGATGAGCAGGTCGGTCCTGTGTTCCAGGGAGACGCTCGAGCAGGGCCTGGAGTTCTGCCGGCGGAAGCAGAGGGCTGACGGCTCCTGGGAGGGGTGAGTGACACCCGTGGCGCAGATGGGGGACCGGGGGCTTCCTGCGTGCGTGCTGGGTGCTGCTGCTGCCCCAGGAGCCTCTGGATGTGCTCCAGGCTGGCGGCAGTCGCACAGCCTGTTGTGAGAGCAGGTGGCCTCGAGGCTGGGCTGCGAGGCCCGTGGTCGCTGACCTCCCTCTGGGCCTGGATCTGCCCGCGTCTTGTTGGCAGAGCCGTCCACAGAGGCGGGTCGGGCAGGTCTGTCCCGGTGCCAAGGCCGTGTGCGTGTTTGTCTTGAAAGTGGACCCCCGGCCCCGAGGGCGTTCCCGCGGCCCGTTTCGAGGTGGACTGAGAACCGCTTGTCGTCCTCCAGCTCCTGGGGCGTGTGCTTCACCTACGGCACCTGGTTCGGGCTGGAGGCCTTCGCCTGCATGGGGCACACCTACCGCGACGGGTGAGTCGGGCCTCCGCCGCCTGGCCGGTGGGGTCTCAGCGTGACGCTGCCGCAGGGGTTTCACGCGTCTTAAACGGTGAGAGAACCAGAAGTTCAGAAGGCGGATGAGCCACCAGGTGGAAACGAGGATTTCCCGGCCCCGAAGCCGGCAGCTCCCATGTGTGGAGGGTGCTCGGCTGAGGAGCCGCCTCGCTGCTCTGCGGGGCTTCGCGAGGCCAGGCCACCAGCAAGGCTGGGCTGGGGGGGGCCGGAGGGCCTCGGGGCCCCGGGGTGGGTGTCCGGGGAACTCAGTCCGGAGGCCAGCCGCAGCCGCCCAGCATCTCACCTTCCTCCTCTCCCCACTGGGTGTCTGTCGCCTCACACCTCCTGGTGGGGCGGACACGAGGGCGCCCCCACCCTCGCCCTCTCTGTGGCCCTGGGGAGGCCCGGCGGGCGGAGCAGGGGCCCGGGAGCCACCCAGCCTGACGGTCTCGGGTCTCGCTGGTCTCTGCAGGGCCGCCTGCGCGGAGGTCTCCCAGGCCTGCGACTTCCTGCTGTCCCGGCAGATGGAGGACGGGGGCTGGGGGGAGGACTTCGAGTCGTGCCGGCAGCGGCGCTACGTGCAGAACGCCCGGTCCCAGATCCACAACACCTGCTGGGCCCTGATGGGGCTGCTGGCCGTCAGGTGGGGCCGGCGAAGGGGGACAGGGAGCTGGTGGCCGGGGGGGTGGCGGCCGAGCTCAGGGTGCCGGGGTGGAGGGAGGCAGGCCTGCCCGCCCACCCAGACAGGCTCCCAAGGCGAGGCGACCGGCCCCACGCAGAGGGCTACCCCGCGGGACAGCAGGGGAAGCGGGGCACCTGCACACGCAGCACCCCGAGGCACAGATCCACGCAGACCTGCACACGCCACCCCAGGCTGTGCTGCCCTGTTGGGTTTGGAGCCACTGGAAAGCTCCCCAAACCCCTCTGGTGAGGCGGGGGTGCTGGGCGGGAGCGGCAGCGTCGGGCCTGTCTGCCTCCGCGGCCGCGCGCCGCCCCGGCCCGTCGAGCCTCCTGCTGTCTCGTTGGGCCGGGACGGCCGAGGATTAGCGCCCATGGCCTCTGGCCTCGGAGACCCCGGGGACCATAGGCGGTGACACGAGCTTGGCTTCGTCTCCTGGGGACAGGAGAGCAGCACGTCGTGGCAGGACTGCTCGCCCGGCCGCGTCACAGTCCCACCTGCTCACCTCCGCTCTTGGGTGTCTGCTGCGCCGGCTGTGCCCCAAGGGGGTGGCAGCCTGGGTCTGTCACTTCCTTGTCCTTGCACTTGGGGAGGGTGAGGGTGCAGGTGTGTCTCACGCGGAGAGGTGGCGGGACTGCTGAGGGCCCCTCTCCCCACAGGCACCCTGACGTGGCCGCCCTGGAGAGGGCGGTCAGCTTCCTGCTCGGAAAGCAGCTGCCCAATGGCGACTGGCCCCAGGTGCGTGAGGGCCCCGCGCCTCCGTTCGCACAGGCGTGCGCATGCCCCGCCTGCCCCGCGTCCCTCTCAGGGCTCGCGGGCGGGCTTTCCGAGTCACCAGCGCCACCAGCGAGTGGCCAGTGACATCCTGCCACTGAAGAGCAGGTGAAACGCTGGCCTGGGCGCGGGGCTGGAGGGGGGAACCCCGCGGGCCAGGACCCCCTTGGCGCTGAGCCTCTCAGCGGCAAGCGTGGGGCAGCCTGCCTCCACCTGTCTGCCCGCACGGGGCCACAGGGTCACGTGGGGCTGACTCTGCCCTTGGACGAGTCGGGCTGGTGTGCCGTGGGAGCTCGTGGCCCAGGCTGGAGGGTTTGCGCAGGGCCTGGGGTCCCGGAGCCTGGTGGGTCAGGCTCTGGCCTCCTGGTGGGACCCGGAGGGGGCAGCCTCCTGGTGGAGCCTAGAGTGGGGGGTCCGGCTTCCTGGTGGAGCCTGGTGTGGGGCCTGGCCTACTGGAGGAGCCACTGTGTTTACTTCCCGCTGTCTTTTCAGGGCAGCACCGCTGGCGTCTTCAACAAGTCCTGTGCCATCAACTACACCAGCTACAGGAACGTCTTTCCCATCTGGGCCCTCGGGCGCTTCTCCCACCTGCACCCGGAGAGCGCCCTTGCCGGCCACCTTTGAGAGCGCGTCCGTGGGCAGCTGGAGGCCGCTCCTGCCGTTTCCGGGCGAGGCTGGGCCCTCGCTGCCCACTCCAGTGGCAGGGGTGGGGCCGGGGGCCTCGACGCTGGGTTTTCAGTGTGGATTTAGTTCTGAGCACAGCTGTCGCGCTTGGGTGGGGAAGGGACGGGATGCACTTGACTCTGGGTAAAGCCGCGCGTTCCAAGGTGCCGGGTGGAGGTGTGCGTCCTGGCTGCGGGCGTGGGGCTGGGGAGTTCCGGGCGAGGGCAGCCGGGTCCCTGGCAGGAGAGGCTGGACCTCTCTGTGCTCCGTGGCTGCTCAGGGCTCAGCAAGGAGTGGGGACCAGACCTGGCGAGTGTCCTGTGGCTGCTCAGGGGGGCCGGCCCAGGCCACGTGGTGGCTCAGCCTGTTTGAGGGGTGCCATCATCGCACCTCCAGAGGCTGTGGCCGGCTGGCAATGACAGAGGGGCGCCCAGGAGGCCAAGATAACCCGGGGGAGGGGACATTCGCGGCTTGATTAGTGGCTTGAGTCACCACGCTGAGGCCTGTCGTGTGTGGGGGGCAGCTGTGTACCCAGGCCTGTCACTCAGCACCCACTGCGGCCAGCCAGGTGGGCGTGCCGCCTGGGTCTCCAGAGCACCCTTGTGTCCCCTTGTGCTCCAGGCTGAAGTGAGGTTTGGGTTCCAGGGTCCCTGCCCCACAGGCGCTGAGCCTCTGGAACCCCCCAGCTTCTAAACCCGGCTTCTAAACCCATCTGGTTTGACGTGCGTGGACTTGGGGCTCAGGACGGGAAAACCTGCGTCCTGGAATTGCCTCTGGCCCCTGAGAACGACCGGCCCCCGTCTCAGGCTCCCCGGGCTGTGAGGGCCCCTGAGAGCTGATGAGGGTCAGACCCAGGCCTGGTGTCGCCCCAGGACCCCTGCTGCTCGCTCTCCCCGTGCCTCCCCTGCTGCTCCCTGGCCACCTCCTCAGTGGCCGCAGTCCCCGGCCCGCTGCCCCCGCCCTTCCTCCCGGCACCCTCGGTCCTCGCCCGGCCTCGCACCCTGTGGCCTCGCTCCGGCGGCAGCCCTGGCCCCTGAGCAGCGTCCCTGACCGTGCGGGGCTCACCTGCTTCTGGGCTTTGCTCGAGCTGCCCTGCCGCCCCGCTGCCCCTGCTGACACACTGTGGCCTGTAGCAGGTGCCAGTTGGTGCCAACACTTTCCCCTGACTAGGTTTGTTTTCACACTAGGCTTGTTTTGCTGAGGGTCGCTTTGAGATCGGGCGGTTAGCTGGGGCACCAGCAGCACCAGCGGTCATTTGCCATAGTCTGCTCCTCGCAGTGGCCGCTCCCTGAGCAGCTTGCAGCCACCACCAGCCCGCTGGACGAAGCCTAGGCTTCCAGAAAGGAAATGAGAACCTGCCTTTATACTGAAAACATTACAAAAGCCACGTTATCTGACCAGCTGCCTTAATAAGCGGGCATCCGAGTCCCTTAGGCAGGAGCTTGTCGCACCCGTGCCTGGTCCCTGGCTGGGTTCTCATGCACCACGTCTCAGGGGACAGGGGTGGCCGGACAGCAGGGCGCCTCTAGTTGCTTGAGGGGGAGTGTGTGCCTCCACCCGACTGGAAATCAAGCTCTCTGTCCTGGTGAACGGGCGGAGTCTGGAATTCCAGCTTTACCTCGGGCTCCCCGGAGCGGGCTGTGAGCATGCCGGCTCGGGGGCCCTGTCAGCTCTTCTCTTTTGACCTCAGTGACGGAAACGTTAGGTCGAACCCTTTGAAGCGTCCTCTGCAAGTGCTTAACTCACTGCGGAAACTGGCCTCTAAGAAAGTACTTTTCCTACTGACCGTAATCAATATTACTACGTAGATTTAAATTTTATTCAGGCAATAAAAATGTTCACAAAACTGACACCGTCACCTGCAGCTTCCTCATTCAGTGCTCAGCAACTCGTTGGTCAATTGATCAGCTTGATACACCTGCATTTCTCGACCTGCAGTATAAATTTATTTATAATTCCCTTCATTTCAAAAAGATCAGAAACATGAGACGGGGGACAGGAGGGCAAGAAGGTCTGGTGGGACCGGGGGGCGCCAGGCTGGCTCACGGGAGGCCGCCCTTGGCCTCCAGGCTCAGCGCCCGCTTTCCAGGCCGCGGCTGGAGAGGAAAATTCAGACTGAGAGGAGCCCACGGGCTTAGCAGGGGCCCGTCACTGATGTGGGGGTGGGTCTCCAGGAAAGGGGGCCCCGGGCCGTCCTCAGCCCCGCCCCACAAGGCAGCACCCCGAGTCCGCGGGAGCCGACGGCGGCGGCCCGCGGTGGGCGGCGGGGGGACCCCGGGCGCGTTCTCGACCTCGACCCCACGGCTGCACTGGGAACTCGAAGACCGCCTTTCTCCGGGGGGCAGAGTTCCCTGCTTTCTTCAGTGGCGGTAGCCGGGACGTTCCCCGCGGTGACGGTTACCGGTGAGGACCCCAGCCTCTCGCGGGCGCCGAGGCCTCCGCTGCACACGGCGAGCGGCCGCCGCGCGGGGCTCCCGACACCTCGTGTCCCGTTCTCGGCAGGGGGCAGGGCCCGCCGCGGGCCATCAGGGACGGCGGGCACGGGAGCGGCCCGAGCTTGGCCAGAAGACTTACGGAAGATGAACAAAGCGTCGGTGAGCTGCCGGGTGATACTGAGGGCTGGACGCGAGACTTGAGGCCTTCCGGGGGGGGGGGTTTCAGAAAAATGAATCCAGGCTGAAAATTTCCCAAATAGGAGACCTACAAGCCCACGGGTTAGTGAGGCTCAGCAGACACGTAGTCGGATGACGACGCAGACCCAAAAAGCCAGGCAAAACCCACTTCAAGCTCATGATGAAGTGAAAACCAAGGCTGAACCCATCTTAAAATGGGCAGGTTATGTTCCCGTGAGAAAAGGCAAGGGTGACAAGGACTTTTCATCAGGACAGAGCACAGCGGAGTGATGTCCGAGAAGTGCTGAAAAGGACGGGTAAAGCTTAAATTCCACGTTCACAGGAAGCAGAAATGAAGGCTAAGAAAGCCTCTTCCAGACAAACCACTGCTGAAGAGGTTGTCAGTGGCCTTGCGGTCAGAGAAGTGCGGTTCCGGGGCCCCAAAGCGAACCCAGCTGATAACTGATGGTCAGAGATGAGCCGCGGTGGGTGCCTGCTAAGTACAGGGGCTCTCCCCACTCGTTAAGGGACTCTTTTTTTTTTTTTTTTGGTCTTTTTGTCTTTTTAGGGCCATACCTGCAGCGTATGGAGTTCCCTGGCTAGGGATCAAATAGGATCTGTAGCCGCCGGCCTTCACCACAGCCACAGCAACGCGGGATCTGAGCCCTGTCTACAGCCTACACCACAGCTCGTGGCAACGCTGGATCCTTAACCCACTGAGCAATACCAGGGATCGAACCCGCAACCTCATGGTTCCTAGTCGGATTCATTAACCACTGCTCCACGAATCTGCGTCCTCATGGATGCTAGCCAGATTTGTGTCTGCTGAGCCACGATGGGAACTCTGCCTTTTTTTTTTTTTTTAATTAACTTCTAGGAGTTCCCGTCATGGCACAGTGGTAACAAAACCAGCTAGTATGCATGAGGACAAGAGTGCGATTCTTGACCTCGCTCAGTGGGCTAAGGCTCGAGCAGTGCTGTGAGCTGCGGTGTAAGTGGAAGACGTGGCTCGGATCTGGGGGTGCTGTGGCATAGGCTGGCAGCTACAGTTCTGATTCGACCCCTAGTCTAGGAACTTCCATATACCATGGGTGCGGCCCTAAAAAGACAAATAATAATAATAACCCATCATAGTTTCTCTGATGCTGTGGGTTAAATCCCTGGCCTTGTTCAGTGGGTTAAGGATCTGGCGTTGCCACAAGCTGTGTTATAAGTTGCAGATGTGGCTCGGATCTGGCATTGCTGTGGCTGTGGCGTAGGCCAGCAGCTACGGCTCCAATTGGACCCCTAGCCCAGGAATCTCCATATGCTGTGGCTGTGACCCTAAAAAATAAAGATACAGACAGGATGAAAGTACTTAAAATACACAAAAATACTTATAAGTAGAAAAACTGCTATGTTAATATCAAAGTAGTTTTCAGGAAAAGGAATAACAGAAATAGACATTTATAGTAAAAAAACGAAAGCACAAAGGAAAGCAGAAAATATTTCAAGGTGAATGAAAATAAAAACATGCCATCGAAAACTGTGGGGTGTAACTAAAGCAATACTTAGAGAAACGTTTACAGGCTTACATATTAATGCTATAAATAAGGTTTAAAATCAATGATCTGAGTGTCCATCTGAAGGGGCTTAAAACCAAAGTTAAGTAGAAGAAAGGAAATATCAGACAAAAGAGTTGAAGGCAAATGCTACAGAGAACATAAGGGAGAAGGTCAATGTAACCAAAAGCTGATGCTTTGAGAAGAGTGTCAGATTTAGCCTGACCGAGTACGAAAGAAAACAGCCTGCACGGGAACAGCAAGGCCCGTCCCCGC